>JASAMW010001052.1:0-206266 GCA_030247985.1 Epsilonema sp. ZAB3_2
CACTTCAGCTGTTGCTCGTGTGCAATTGAAACGATTGAAACGACATAAGAAATGAATTGAAACGACATAAGGAATTTGAAACAAACTCAATAATTGAAACGACATAAGGAATGCTTGTTTGTTGCGCTTCTTTATTTCTAGAACAACATCGCTATATCTGAGAGTGAGTCGGTGCCGATTCGAGATATGCGAGTAGGATATCAGGGAGAAAGGCGCGTAATTCGCCACATGCAGTACGCGACATGGCCAGATCGGGGCGTTCCGAGTCTGTGTCCCCCTGCCATCTCCTTTCTGGCCCATATGCACAAGAACCAGATCGCCACAGCCTTCATGAACCGCATGGATCCCGCCAAAAGCCCCATCGTCGTCCACTGCTCAGCCGGCATCGGACGCACAGGCAGCTTGGTCGCCCTCGACATCTGCATTGAACAGCTGAGGAAAACTCAGAAAGTCAATGTCCTGGAGGTAGGCCTACTTATGTACAGTCGGTCTCTTATCTGCCTTATGCAAGCACACATCAGTATTGGGGCACATGCATGTGTTTCGTGTTAGGTGGTGAAAAGAATGAGGAGTCAGCGAGCTTACTGCGTTCAGACCCCGGAGCAATACCTGTTCGTCCATCAGGCTCTTTTGGAGTGGGCAGTGAGAAATCAGTACTTACCCTCCTTCGACATGCAGCACTTTCTCGGCGGCGCCAAATCCAACTAACATACAGTACCTGCATTCTTCTCCATCTCTCACCCTCTACTAGCATCTGTGATATACTAACCAACGCCATACTGAACATACTAACCATCAATATTTCCATGCATGCGGGCTGCTGTGCGAGTACTAGTAAAGCTGGCTACTTCTTTGTTCTAATATTGTATGTAACTAACTGCCACACTAGTACAGCTGTATAGCTCACCTTGTCAACAGCGCTCATTTGCTGCCGAAACAATGCTGAAGAAAGGGCACAGCATGCATAATGATTTTCATCTACTACGTATGTAGTACGTAGTGTACTCGCAGTGATCAATATGAACGTGCCATATGTATGCACAGACTGGTGGTAAATGCAGAGTGTGTACTTAGGTATGTACGTACGTACGTTTGTGATAGTGATCCCTGAAATTTCTTCTAGGAGCTTAAGTCTACTACTGACTCGCTCGGCATTACCCGCAGAAAGCTCGAATGGTTGGAGCTAGAAAATAATATGGTAACATATGGATTCCACAATCGCGTTGCCACGTGTTTTTGATGCTGGCCAATATTGCTGTAAGGAACAGCAGCTAAATGCGACCACTGTTTTTATGGTGATTAGTGGACATAACACGAACGACGATGCCAACAATGCATACTAAGAATAAGAAGCAAATGGAAGAGGTGCATCTTGTGGAAACAGAGATGGAGAACAATCAGACTGCAAACTATCAGAGATCAAAGGGCTTCAACTGGACCAGATTCCAGTACACCGTGTGGCGCCACATTCGGGTGCCGCTGATTGTGTTTCTCGTCTCAGTTGTTATCATTCAGTGGTGGTTTTATCATGAACACAAGAGGCACAGATTGCGAATGGATCATCTGCCAGTTCACAAAAGATATCCCCATCACCACGCTTATCATCAAGCCTATCTGAGACGAGTGCAGAAAGAGCGCGAGGAAGAAGAAACCAGGAAGCAAAGAGAAGAAGAAGAAGCAGAACGAGACGCCGAAGCTGAAGAAGCTCGTCGTGCAGAAGAACGACACAAATTCGAAGACGAAGAAGAGGAAGAGAATGAGGGAGAAAGGAAGCACGCAGCTCGCGATCGACTAGAGGAAAAGAGCGGAGAGAAGCAACAGCGTCCTGAGCAGAAAGAGAAAGAGCGACTGGACGAAGCGGACACGGAGACCGGGCGTCGTCGTCAGCACAAGCTTGATAGCCGAGAAAGAGGATACAGAGAGAAGGAGAAAGAAAGCGAAGAGAAAAAGGATCAACGTCCGCACCGTCGCGAAGGAAGCAGGGAGAGAGAGGCAGAAGAGCCGGAGGAAGAACAGCCAAGGCGACAACTGGAACTTGAAGAGAAGAAAGCTCACCGGAAGAGCAGGGTCGACACCGATGTGGAAGACGAAGAAGATGACCAGAGGAAGCCGCGACGAAAAGGCGAAGAAGAAGAATATGAGGACGAAGAGGGGGAGGAGGATGGGAAACGAGAGCGTGATACACATAAAACGAGGGCGAGCGGTGAGCAAAAGCATCGCAGAGGAGCTAGTGGTGAAGAAGGTGGTCGAATCCGAAGCAAGGCGGAAGGAGAAGGAAGCAGAGCAGCAGGTGGCGCTTCAGGTGAACGAAGGCGGACTGATCGCGAAGAAAGGAAACGCGAAGATGATGGAGGAGGAGAAGACAACGGCGATGAAGAAGATCGGAAGCCGGCAGCCAGTAGAATCGAGGACGAAGATAGGACCGAAGATCAAGAAACGGAAGGTGGCCATCGCAGAAGGATCAACCAACCTACCGGCAGCGAAGATAAGGAAAGGAAGAGCGGTTACGGTCAGAGGCTGCGAGGTGAGTCAGCTGAGCCCCAAGAGCAAAGGGCATCCGGCGAACGCGAAGGCGGAAGCGAGCAGGGACGAAGGGCGCGAGTCAGCTTGAGCCCCGAGCTGTGGCGTGGCATCCGAACGACGCGCCGCGCCGAAGACCAATCAGCTAACGTCGCTGAGCAAGAAGCGAAGCCTCCACCCAGCGGAGGTGGAATACACGG
Organism: Epsilonema sp. ZAB3_2; assembly: GCA_030247985.1. Taxonomy (NCBI): domain Eukaryota; kingdom Metazoa; phylum Nematoda; class Chromadorea; order Desmodorida; family Epsilonematidae; genus Epsilonema; species Epsilonema sp. ZAB3_2. The sequence continues at coordinate 2,721 of JASAMW010001052.1, forward strand.
ACAGTTGTCTGCTGGAGGCGAAGGGGCTCATCAGCCGCCGCCGCCGCTACCTCCACCTCCACCTCCTTCGGCTCCGCTGCCTTCTCCTCAAATTGTGCAAGCAAATCCACCTCAACAACCACAGCGGCAGCAGTCACCAACAGAATACAACTTGTCAAATGATCGGCGTCCGGCGGAAATCAATAAAGTTTCGGGCAGTCGAGAATATCAGTATGAGCATGAGGCAGCGACTCAAACATCTGCGCCTTCGGCAGAGGTAGGAATGCAGCAACGAAATGCAGTGGCGGTGGGCTCCAATTCTGCACCACTGCCTCAGGCAAAAGTCGACGAGCGACCGGTACTAACCGGCGGCATCAATGTCAAGCCACCATCTACTGGGCAAGCTGCTGCAACGGCCGCTGGACTCGGCAGTGGTGGAAGTCAGGCAAGTGCAATCAACCAGCCAGTGGGGCTCAATCAAGGAAATACCGGCATTGCTCAATCAGATGCAACGGGACCGGGAAAAGTTGCCAGTGGGGAATTGCCCAGAAGTGGAGAAACCAAGAGTAATGTTGCTTCAGCACCTGTTGCAGCCAATGACAATGATGAGGAGAATGGGATGGAAGCTTCTGGGGCAGTAGGAAAATATCCACTGCCGACTCAATGAAGTTGTATGTGTACATAAATAATGCTTGCTTAACTTACTCATTCTAGTAAAACTGTACGAGGAGGCAGGTACGTACAGTACATGCAGTAGCAAAATTCGGTGTGTTCCTGTTTTTGTGGGAGGTTGTGGACTGTGGTGACCTACCGCTGAACATGTTTTCTCCCGACGTCGGAGGAACCCTACCTACGTATGTCCATAACTATAACTCCATATTGTTATGGCACATCGGTGCGGAACTCGAGAGCACGGATCGACACTGGTGGTGGGTTACCAATTTACTCATTACTGCATTGCCTCATGGAACTGTGCATAAATCGAGAAGTCCTTATGTTGGGCAATGCGGACATATTGTAATTTACCCTCAGTCGTCGTTCTGCTCGAGCACTGTGATTTTTGTAGACCTCTGTTAGTCTGTATTAGCGGATTTATTCTACAGCAGAAAGTACATACGGCGCACGCGTAGGTACTGACATATGTACAGTATGTATGTACTTCAACGTATGTACTGTACTTCAACTTCAACATATGTATGTAAATTTGCATATGTATGTAAATTTGTATTCAACATATGTATGTAAATTTGCAAGTGGATAACATGTCGCAAAGCAATAATCCGATAAATCTGAACTTCTGCGTTCCACGTGGCTCCGACCATTTTGCCATGGTTGAAGGACTGGTTGGTTTCCATGGTTGGTTTCCTTCCAGGGATAATTGTGCTTACGTACACCGACTTGGGTACTCTTTAGTTTCTCCTTGCTTGAGCCCCTGCTCAATACATAACACTTTGCTTGGAGTAGACAAGCCAAGCTATATGTATTCTAGAAAGGTGTAGCTTACATAATATAATACGTTACACGTATGTACATATAAATCTACATTCGCATTATTAAGAAGCGACTTGCTATGCGGTCAGGATACGTAGCCGTGTATGAGGAGGCGAAAGATCTATTCGCGGGCAGCGCTAAAATGCCGCAGCAAAGAAGGCAAACTTTCCTCCGCCAAATCACACCATACCTCTGCCTGGCACTGCTTGTGTGGATTGTTTTACTTTTGGGCAAAAGGGCGAAGAAAATGGAGCCGCCAAAACGCCCGCTGTCCACGGTGCATCGAGAAGTTGCCATCTTGGAGAAGAAATGGAAATATCCTGCAAAGGATATGGACTTGAATCCGGAAGAGTATAAGCGGGCGAAGACCTTCGCTGAATTGCAGGTGGAAGCAGCAGCGCTGGAGGATGAGCGAGAAAAGCTATGGCAGGAAGCATGGAATTATTCTTCCAAAGTTGTGACGAAGACGCAGAGAGTTACGAAAAAGAAACAGCCTTTGAAAATAACTCAAGCAGCCGTGATGACAGAACCAACTGACGATAAGAAGAAGACACTGAGAGAACGCTTGGACTCTTTCATTGCTAAAAACCTTGTCAGCAACCTTACCGTACTTCCGCTTGCGCTAAAAAGAGATATTCTACTGAAGAACAGGTCGCTGTTAGTGGTCGGTTGCCAACCGTCTTACACAGCCTGTCAATATCGGCGATTTGATGAGCAGAGAGGAGCCAAGATAATTGTTTGGACCATTGTGCCTCACCGAAAGGTGCCACCTTTACTGCAGTTGACTACGGCTAGCGTGCACTGCCACCTTCATAAAGAAGTACATTACGAGGTGGTTACAGAAGCTACAATTGGATTTTGGCTCAACAACATTCATCCGGCATTTCGCTACTTGTCACCTGAGCACAAGAAAGACTACTTCAAAGTCAGGATTTTACGTAAGCAAATTCAGCAGAATAGACATACCCTACACAAGTTACGTTTGAATAACTTGTGTAGTAGGTACGTGCCGTAAATGCATGCATCTATAACAAAGCTGTGCTACATTAGATGAGTACGGTGGAATCTACATTGACCCGGCTACAGTTGCCCTTGCGGATGGGAAATCATTGGCAGGAAGCTGGACGCAGATGACGCGCAGGGGCCGTAAAGCCGTTACTTATCCCAACCAAGCGATTGTGGGTCGTTTGGTCACAGGACCCATGTACGGTCACACGGCGTTTTCTGTACAGTGGATGGGAAACGTGAACCGAGCTCTAGATGCGGCGAAGGAGAAACTGCAGAAAGCCAAGGATCAGAAAATAGCGTATCCGTTGGATAAGCGATTGCACCTTGGAGGCGACCCACAGCAACTGATTTTGGATATGGCTGCAAAAAATCCGCAGAACCTACCCAAAACTCAGTTACCGTTCAAGTTAGTAGATAGATAATCTACCGTATTTTTGGGTGTATATCCCCCCCTATTGTATATCCCCCTAGTGTATAACCCCCATTGGCAAAACATAAATTTTGTCCTTTGTATATCCCCCCTGGTGTATAACCCCCCATGTACTGTAAGGTACCTGACCTACCTATGTAGCTGGTCCTATGCTAGCTATAGCTACTCCTACACCATGCTGCTATGCCTGTAGGCTTAGCTGAGCATGTCTTGTACTAGAATAACCCTGTTTTGACCGCGATTATGCCCTAAAACACATACTTTTGACCTAAAAAACATGCCTCTGCACACCTCTCAAAAACATAAATTTTGTCCTATGTATATCCCACCCATTGTATATCCCCCCTAGTGTATAACCCCCCCCCCCCCCCCCCATTGGACCTCAATTTTTGTATACCCCCATGGGGCTATACACCCAAAAATACGGTACATGAACTATTGTACAGCATATTCACTGTACGTACAGTGGGTATCACCCTGAACTGTGTGGTTTCAGTCTTATCATTTATATGCCTTAGACGTTTTGTTTTTTGCTTTTCAGCTACGTGCTAGCTGCCTACGACAAAACTTGGGGTCAGCTGATTCCCAATGCTAAGCTTCTGTTCGGCAACTACGTACAGTACATCCGTCAGACACCATTGCTGTTAGTCGATATGTCGAGCGATAAGAAAAATGTTACAGCCTGGGACAAAAACAGATTACTCAATTCGTCGCTGCTTCTGTCGGCCTTCCTTCGATATTCCTACAGACAGTGCTTTCCAGATTTGAAGAGCAAAAACAACACCGCGCTGATCGCATCCTTCATCCTACGAGTGCCACCGGATCCACTGAAGGATAAACGGTCACCTCAGCTCAGGCAACAACAAAGGCAGCAGCTGATCCGGCGAGCAATTGGCTATTCTCAGCTTTTTCTCAGCAGCTCAGTACATAATCGCATATACGGCAATGTTACTGATGGCGGCGTAACACGTAACAGTCCAATTGGAGTAGTCCGAGCACGGCGGTCGGCTTTTACAAATGCTGGAATGAAAAGGATCGACGAAGTCAGAAAATTAGACTATGAGCATGCTCAACACTGATCCTGCTCTGACAATCAATAATATTTCAACCACTGTGCTAGTATTCAGAAAATGATACAGTGAGCGTTCTCCGAGATTAATTTTTGGCACGGTTTTCTGTCTATGTAACCTATGTGTACGTGAGTGACGTGTGAATGACGCCGTCGTAGCGGTATATTTTGGTATGCAAATAGTAATTACCCCACATCCTGCCTGAGACTTGACAATGAACTACTTATGTCTATGTGTGACTGCAGCACCGTTTGACAAGGTGCTTCATCTTCAGATGTCGATCGGGTTTTCATCCTCAACTCCAATCACACACATAACTATGGTATTTCTCAACCGCATAGCCGATAACACTAAAATTCACTGATATACCTGAAGATACACAAAACTTTTGCTATAATTTGAGCGCTGTTCCCTCTGCAATGGGGCATGCATATTGTGGAGAGAATAGGGAAGTGCGCCATAAAAGCCGGTGGAGCACCTGACGAATTAGGCAATTACATACGTAAGTAATCGATTCTGTAATACTCATAATCAGGTAAGGAGTAGTATGCAAAAATTTGGCATGCGTTTTTAGTAAATCTTCAATTTTTATTATTGCTGTAAACTATGAACCTAAATCGCCACACATTGGGACAGGAGAGATATTGATTGCATATTGATATTGCATTCTTGATTGGAGTCTAGGCTGAAAAGCCATGTAACATAGTACATATTGGTCGGTATTGTTGTCTAACGATTGAAACTAGATTCCATTTCGTCAAGCCTTCACGCATTGGTATGGGTGCGATCGTTCTTGTACCTATCCTGTCTATTTACTTCCCTTAAAACCACATATCTGCGGAGGAAAATGTCTATTAAGCGCTGATGTTATCGTGATGACGCTGCATATAAACGCAGCATTGCAAAGTTTTACTTATTTTGCTGCTTGTTTCCCTTAGAGATAATTACTCTTTTTATTGATCCGTGACAACTTCAGCTTTTCACTTGGCTTTGATCCGACATTTTGGGTGCGACTGTGCCTTTGATCAAAGAGTGAAAAATGCAACTGCTGTCACTGTTCATCTTACTCACTGCAACAAAGTGCAGACTACATGTAGCTGAGGCATACGAAGTGACGACCTTTTTTTGACTATTTGCTGTTTATTACAAGTACTGCTTGTGTTTGATAATGAACCATCCATATCACTAATGCGCTGTTTTAGCGAACTCGTCGTCGAGGTGTTCATGTTGTGATAGTTGGAGCTGGCGTGTCTGGCTTGTCAGCGGCTGATCATTTGCTGAACAAATTTGGCTTTGAAAACGTCACGATTTTGGATGCACAAAATCGAATTGGAGGCCGCATACATCCTGTACCTTTCGGTACGGCAGTGAATCACCAAAAATAGCCAATCAGATAATATTTGATGATCTTTTTTACGCTAAGAGTAGTCGGAATAGCAATATTATGTGTAGCAACTGGCTTTAGATGACGGCTACTTGCAGCTGGGGGCACAATGGATTCATGGCTCCGACAATCCCATATTTCGGATGGCTAAAGAGCTGAGTGTACTTCCATCCAGAAGGCAGCATCGAAAAGAAGATGAGTTGTCTGAGAGTCACTATGGGACGCTGCGAGATGGATGCGAACTGAGCAGAGAAGTCTTAGACGAATTTTACGAGTTCGCATATAACGCCGAAGAAGACTTGGATGGATATCTTCGAGGTAGCAACGCTTCGGTAGGCGCTCGATTTCAAGCAGCATTTGAAGAACACCTGAGCGAGAAAAGACGGAGCGCGGATGAAATAATGAAGCTGCGTGGCCTGTTCGCTCATTTGCAGAAGATGCAGGAAACGGAACATGCAGCCGGCGATTGGCATGACATCAGCTTTCGCACTTGGACCAACTATGTTGAACTGCCGGAAGAAGAGGAGCTCAGTATGAACGAACAGGGATATCAAAAGATTTTGAATGAAATCCTGCGAAGGACTAGAGGAGCAACACTGAGACTTAGCACACGTGTAGATAACATTGATTGGTCTAGCAGACGAGGTGTCAGACTTCGACTAACCGTAGGAGTGGACGGAAGAGAAGAATCCATGCAGGCTGATCACGTCATTGTGACTTGCCCGCTTGGACATTTGAAACATCGCGGTTCTACGCTGTTCACACCTCAGCTTCCGGTGAAAAAGTGGACGGCTGTTCAGAGCATGGGTTAGTGTATGTAGGTGTATGCGTGATCTATTTCACCATACATCATGGCAGAAAATGTCCCACATAATAAGCACAGTATGCACGCCGCATTCCAATCCTAAATGAATGCAGGCTTTGGCGCCGTCGACAAAGTGTTTCTGGTGTACGAGGAACCGTTTTGGAATGAAAAACTGAGGCCACATATAGCTGACCTGAATGTTATCAGAACTGCTGGAGACTGTGGATACAATTTCTCAGTCAATGTAAGGAATAAATATATTGCTATATACATTGCTTATTCGTCTATTTTATTTCTACTTTTTCTGTTATGTACATACTGTGCATAGCGTATACACTGGAGGGTTTTACACGAGTCATTAAAGTAATGCAATGCATGTAAAGTTTGTGGTCGGACAGAAATGAGACCGTCTCATTTGAAGGAGACAGACCTGGAGAAAATGTTCTATGCCTTTTACGTTGAACCCTGGTATCAAAACGTCCTGCTAACATTCATAAGTGGTGGTGATGATCCCAGAAGAATGGAAGCCGCTTCTGATTACAATCTCACGGTTGCAGTCACTAATGTATTGAAGCGTCTCATTTGCAATGGTGACACAGAATGTCAAAAGGACATTCCTCTTCCGATCAGGATCATCAGGTAGTATGCGTCCCTGTAATTCATTAGTACATACTTATCATGTAAGTACAGTATGTGATATTTACGGCATACATTCGTACCTATTGGTGTCATGATACCGCTTGTACGTGTACGCGTTACAGAAGCTCGTGGCTGTCTAATCCCCTCTTCTATGGCTCCTATTCCTGGTACAGTGCAGCTGCCGATTTCACTCATTCCACCTATGAAGATATTGCTGAGCCGCTGATTCGACGAAGAAGGCCACTGGTTTTGTTTGCTGGTGAAGCCACACATTCTTCCATGTTTCAAACAACGCATGGGGCTATGCTAACAGGTTGGAGGGAAGCTGAAAGACTCCATAGCTTTTACTCATCTTCACATCATCATGCGAGACGGGATGCTTCTCTTCCGGATTCTTCGTGGTCGTTATCTTTAACTCTACCACTAAGCTCACTAGCTCTTTTGAATGCAGCAGTACAAGTGTCACTGTGATAATGTAGTGTGTGTGTGTACACCCAAGCATTTCCTCACTGGAAGCTTTACTGCTGGCTGACTGTGTAGGTACGGTATGATATGGTGTGTAAGGTAAGGTGACAAAGATGCTGTTTATTGGTGTTAGTCTTCGCGCCCTGGACGTTTCAATGCCGAAAAGAGTTGAGTTGTTGCCAGATGGGATATAAAAGTTTGCGACAGTTGCTTCGGATAAGTCGGACGGCATTTTTTATGATCACGTCGCGACTTTTTGTCTCCCTGCCTGCCGGTTTCAAGGTGATGTTATGGGTGGCGGAGATGAGTGAGTATAACACAATGTAATCGTCTCGTCGCGTGGCGTCATGTGTTGGACAGCAACAAGTTTTGCCCACAGGAAGGCCCTTCCTCCTGCCTCCGCCCTTCTTCCGCCTCCGGTGCTAGACATCTGTCGCTTGCTCGGAACCTGGACGTCCAAGCAGAAGGGTGTGCGGTGCGTGCAACGTGCTTTCGTCTCCGGTAGTAGACTGCCCAGTCAAGTCTGCACCTTCTCCACTAGTGCGTATGCGTACGTACATACGCTGGCAATCGCGCGCGCGCAGATAATAGCTTCCGAATGGCGTGGGCTCTCTGCTCGCTAATAAGACCTCAATTGGGGCCTCGAACACGGCGTCTCTGGCTTGCGCCCCCCAATCTCTGTCATGCAGCTGTCATCATTGGACAAACATCCACCGCATCCGCTCCTCACGTCAGCTACCGTAACCTCACATATGCCATAATATTTTGCACAAGCATGCAAGTGCAAACTTTTTCGAAGGAACTGCTAAAAAGGAATCACACGAAGGGTGACCCTACTGGAGACAGATGATGTTATCGGTGGATGAGTCAAGGCCAGTTTAGTAGCGGAGTGGACGGTCAGCCAGCGGTCTTCATCATACGCGCGCGCATGCGAGATGGGTTTTGGGTTTTATGGAAGTCGGACGACGGAGCAGGGAGGGAGACAGCTGGCGATAAATTTAGATCTCAAGCAGCGCTGACCTCGCTTCGGCGTAACGCCTGATCGGGTCTCGGCGGAGAGGCAGAGGGCCAAAGACAAAGAGAACAAAGACGCGGGGCGGGTGGACAAGCCAGCTGCCAGTTTATTGACTAACCATCGCGCCCGCGTCCGCTCATTGCCCCAGTTGCGCTCTCCTCCCTCCCTCGCTCCCTCCGCCGCCGTACAATCTCCCTCGTGGTTCCGTCGTCCCTCCTGTCATGCAATAATCGGAGCAGCAGCCGAACCCAGCCCTTCTTTCTCCTCTCCCCTTTCCTTTTCGCCCCTGAACTCTGGCCTTTCCCTCTTTTCGCCTTCTGTTCTACGGCTGTTGTTTTTCACTTGCTGCCGCTGCCTCCTTCGTTTCGTCCTGTACCCTCTCCCATTCCTTCAGCAATGACGGATGATATTCAAACTGGCGCTAAGTTCCACAGCTATCAGGACTTTGAGGAAGCCTTCGAACGATGGAAAGCCAACCATTTCCATCCCTTCCGGGTCGCCAGCTCCGAGACGCTTCGAATGCCGGATGGAAGCACCAACGAGCAGTTCAAGTACCGCTACATCGTCTTTCACTGCGCCCACTACGGAGCACCGAGGATGAGAGGTAGGGACTGCACATACATAAAATACATACATACTCTATTACTTGGCAATCTTTAGCCGCGATCTTTGTTTGGGATTCGGGAAACGTTAGGGTCACTGTTAGCAAGCAGCTAGACCGACCAAGTCTTCGCCAAAACGTCATTTGAGGCAACAAAAAGTGTGACGCTGAATGAAAATTTTTACATAATTTGTCGGGATGTAATGTACGTCAAACAATATAGGTACTTATTCGTGTTTTGTGCATCTGCTACGTATATTTTTCTCGGTTTGCAGGCGTGGGAAAGCGCCCGAACCAGAATTACCTGCCGTGCGGCTGTCGGGCGATGCTGCGCCTCAACTTTAGCTGGTCGGACAACGTTCTGCGCGTCACCACCCTGAACACAGTTCACGCCGGTCACGACGTCAACCCGGAAGCTTACGCCAAATTCTCGTCCAAGTCCCGGCGGTCCACCTGCGGCTCACCGACCGACACGCGAAGGAGCACGCCGCCTTCCCCACCGCCTCACGACGATCAGCATCCAGCGGTCACTTGCCCCAACTCCGTCTCTTCTTCCCTTCTTACTTTTCCTCACCTGTCTTCTCGTTCATCAGCAGCAGCTTTAGCCAAGCCGGTGCCCACATACCGCATTTCGAACAACAACACCGGTGAACACACACCCTCTGCCCTGTCCTTGCTATTCGGGTCCAGACACCACAAGGAGAACGGGTCCATCGCCGCCGCACAGATGAAGATGGAGACGATCCTGGGAGCTTTCGGACTACTCGGACCTCCTCAGTCCATGCCTCTGGATCTGACGGACAAGAGGTCGGACGAGGAGCGATTCCAGGAGATGCACGTCATCCTCCAAGGACTGACTGACTCTCTGATGAGCTGCAAAGGAGGAGAATTCGACAGCAAACTTCGACAGCTCAGAAACATCTGGAAGAGCTGGGCCGTCTTCGAAAAACAAGCACCCGCCAGCTGAAACACAAAAGGATCTCTGTCTGTACTTACTGGAGTGTTCTTCGATTTCGATCTTGCGAATGCTGTATGTAGCACTGTACGAGTGAGGCGATCTCAATCAATGCTGCTTTCTTCAATTCCAGAAGTATTACGATGGTTTACGAGTACCTACTAGTACGTGTGTCACTATTGTAGTATTCTTTGTGAATTGTGTGTACATACATACGTGCGTTTTCGCCCAAATTGCCTAAGTAAAGTATGCTCATGCAACGTGTAGGTTCTGGTAGATTACAGTACGTTTCTCCCATGCCGCCCTACGATCCTTGCTCAACCGTATGCTGTTCTGTTTATCTTGTATTATTTATTCACCTAATGTATGTATTGTTCATTCATCATGACCAAAATTGAGGTATTCTTCTTGAAGGTGCTAAGTAACTGTAGATATTTCTTGACAGTTTTCACTTTTTCTCCGTACTTTTCGCGCACTGTACACAGCGTGGGAAGCGACAGATGGCTTTACTCAACCAGCAGTAAATAGACATTTTCTCAGCTGGCTGTCACTACATTTTGTCGCTGTAAACGAGGGAGGAGACGTGTATGATTTGCTTCAGTCTCATTGCCGATGGCGATATGATGGGCACAATACTGTAAAGTTTGGTGTATAACCCGATATCGAATATAACCCGAGCAAATTGGTCGACTTTGAATTTTAGTATTTTGTATAACCCGATATTCACCCAGCGCCAAATGCTTTAAAAAGCTGTTTTACGCTGAAATAAGCAAGTATGGTATATACCCCGATATTTTGTATAACCCGATATCGAATATACCCCGAGCAAATTGGTCGACTTTGTTTGTATAACCCGATCGGGTAATACACCAAACTTTACAGTAATATATGTATGTATACGGTACGTCACTAGAGTAAACGTACATCATATGCTCACGCCGCAGACGCGTACTATACAGGAGGCCCAAGGTCATGCCGCCAGAAAACCCACGCCGAGCAACTTGGGCCTTCAGGGACAGTCGCGTGGCCCAAAAAACTACGCAGCCATCAACACCATCTGTCCCTCTCTCCCGCCCTTGCACACGTATCAAACGACACCCCACGACTACTACGTACTATATTCCGAATAAATCATTGACCATCCACCACCAAGGTGACAACTGAGCAGCCTCGCTTCTTAGACCAACTTCAGAATTGGAATAATCCAATCCTCCGCTCCGGACTGATCTTTCTAGAGTGTTTGGCGTCACAAATAGAAAACTGCTCCACCCGTAGTATGTAGTGTCGTACGGTATGCATACATAGACAGGCAATCATCCTCCGTGCACTGTAAGCGAAAAAACAAAACACGATGATCTGGCTAGCGTAATTAGGCTTTATCGCATACTAATGACTACCCACAATTCTCACTCGAGGGTTTCAATTTCTGTAATCACTAGAACAATCTCAACTACTGTAGTCAATTGCTACTCACTCATCCGCCGTCACACACAAATCTAAGTTATGACAAACATGAACAAGAAGGTTGGCTATCATTCGGACATGATCCAACAGCAACAACTTACATCCACCAAAACAAGGGACGGACAGGCATTCAAAAAAAGCTTTTTGCTTCTCCCCCGTCCACTCTTTTCACTGCATCAATATTATCAGGAACACCAGATGTCGCTTTGCTTCTTCATATTCCACCAATGCCGGTGTTGTTCTAGAGAGGTGGCAAAATTAGTACATGCCTCCCATGCCACCCATTCCTCCTCCCCCTCCTCCACCCATGCCTCCAACTGGCGGATCTTCTTTTGGAATTTCAGTGATCACGCATTCCGCCGTAGACAACAGAGACGCCACACCTGCCGCATCCTGCAGCGCAGTGCGAATCACCTACAAATCACGCCACAGTACAATACCAACCAACTACCAAATCCTTCTGTGCATAGTCCTACCCTGGTGGAAACGAATTCCGGCATTCCGTAAATAACAGGAAAAGTTGCTAAAATAGCACCACTTCGGAATAGGCGGCAACACGGAACGTATTGAAATTCCGTTATTTTGGAAAAACGTAGGCGGAGAAAGCCGGAATTTGTCCCTACGGTAGCGAAGTGCAATAGTTGGTCGGCAATGTATGCAAGCAAAGTAGTAACAAAAATATATAATTCTTAGGGGAAGAATGGACGACGTAGTGTAAACGAAACAGAGCATCCCTGGCAGATTTTCGCCCCAATTTTTTCGGTTTTTAAAATATCCAATTATTTGGATATCCAATTTTTTGGGTTTTACGAAACCATTACATTGGATTTTACGAAACCAAATAATTGGAGAAACCCAATTATTTGGGTTCGTAAAAATCGATAATTTACGAAACCAAATAATTGGATTTTACGAACCCAAATAATTGGGTTTTACGAAAAAAAATATAATTGGGTATCCAAATAATTGGATATTTCAAAAACCCAAAAAATTGGGGCGAATATCTGCCAGGGATGCTGTTTCGTTTACACTACGTCTTCCATTCTTCTCCTAAGCAGAATTATATATTTTTGGTAGTAACCTTGGTGGGGTCGACGATGCCCTTTTGTGTGAGGCTTCCGAATTCGCCGGCGAGAGCGTCGAAGCCGAAATCCAGCTCACTGCTGGCCAGGATCTTCTCCACAATTCCCGCAGCCTCCACTCCCGAATTCTTCACAATAGCCGACGTTGGCTCGCGTATGGCCTTCTTCACTATGCGGATACCTGAACCGAACAGCAATCATATAAGCCACGCATACTGAGAGAGAGAGAGAGACAAGACAGAGTCAGTGTGGTGTGGCGTACCGGTCTTCTGGTCGTCGTTGGCAGGCTGGAGTGCGTCTAAGGTGGGGAGACAGCGCAGAAGAGCGACGCCGCCGCCGGGCACGATGCCTTCCTGCATGGCGGCGCGTGTGGCATTCAGCGCGTCGTTCACCCGATCCTTCTTCTCATTCACTTCCACTTCGCTCGAGCCACCAACCTATGTACAAACAAAACACTGTACTGTACGGCATGAATGTAGCATACGCAGGCGTAGGCGCGCAAGCACACCTTGAGTACGGCGACTCCGTTGGAGAGTTTTGCGAGTCGTTCGTTCAGCTTCTCCTTTTCGTATTCGGAATTGCTCAGCTCTATCTCGTCTTTGATCTGCTCTATCCTCCTCTCGATATCCTCCTTCTTTCCTTTCCCCTATCAGCAAATGCTCAAAGCTCCTCTGATCGCCTACATGTGCAACAGTGTAGGGATTCTTGATTGTTTACCCGAAGCATGAGCGTGTCGTCCTTCGTGATGGTGACTTCGTCGACTTCGCCCAAGTCAGAAATCTGCACATCCTCCAACTTGACTAGGTTGCCCTCGTCACCAAACACCTGCACGAAACAGACAGGCACTGCTGTACACACATTCGAGTAGGTAAAGTAGTACACGCGAGTGAGAGCAGATTCTGCTTACAATGCCTCCGGTGGCGATGGCCATATCTCTAAGGCTATTCTTCCGATTGTCCCCGAAACCAGGCGCCTTCACTGCACACACCTGCAGCCCAACCTTTAGCCTAAAGTCATAAAAAGCAGTCCATCTAAATAGCTACAGGCAGACTAAAGAGCAAGCGCTAAACACCGCTGGTTTGGATTTAGGTTCCGTTTCGAAGTTTTGGAAACGACACTCACGGAATTTGGTAAGCGTACCTACACACGTATTCGTTCCTAAAGGATCAAATGAGAAAAACACATGGGCAACACCCTCTCGGCCAAGGCAAAAGGGGAACTTGCAATGGCACAGGCTACCTTACCGTCTGCAAATATGTGCCTTTCTTTGCTTATAGTCCGACCAGCGAGAGTCGTCTTTGGACGTTTGCCCGTGCTGCGAAAAATATAACTCATAAGGCGCAGAGAGTACTCTCGCTGAACGGACTAAGTACGTACACGTACAGTAGGCTACCTGTTGAGTACGAGGGTGGTGAGGGCTTCTCCGTCCACGTCCTCTGCGATGATGAGCAGAGGCTTGCGGTATTTGTTGGCCAGCTCCAGCGCAGGAACCATCTCCTGGATTCCACTCAGCTTCTTCTCAGACAACAGCACCAGACACTTCTCGTACTCACACTTCGCACCTGAAGCACAGGCAACCCTAGACACCACCGGAAGATATAGGAAAGTCTGCTCTGCTCACCCTTGGAGGTGTTGATGAAATACGGGGAGATGTACCCGCGATCGAACTTCATTCCCTCGATCAGCTCAAGCTCGTCCTTCAGCGTCTTCCCGTCCTGAAGACACGCCATACAAAACTCAGCAGCACTGCACTACACACGCGGCTGCGAGTGACTTCACTGTGGCTTGGCTACGCACACTGGTGAATTCATCTGAGTTGCAACTCGCGACCGAGTGAGAATGAGAATAAACTTAGCGAGCGTGAACAAGTGAGAAAGCTCGCTACTAGGCAAACCAAACCTTGAAATTCAATTCACCGTGAGTGTACTCGAGTCCTAGCTGCAAATGAGACACAAATAGTCCTGAGTAACCTTGACTGTGATGACTCCTGACTGTCCGACCTTCTTCACTGCCTGAGAGATCAGATCACCAATCGAAGCATCCCCATTCGCCGAAATAGTCGCAACCTAAAAAAAACACTTGCGCTACTTACAGCCAAGCTAAGAATACAAGACAAGATACTACTGCTCTGCTACAACACATACGACACAGCTATCATGTCTCTTGAAGACAGAAGTGTCCCAAATCGCTTTTGCGCAAAATAGAAAATATTGCTGCCTTCACTGCTTGTTCGCACAATGAAAGGAAATGCACGAGTTTGAAAAGGGAGTCCATATACGGTATGAAAAATACGTGAATAGCAGGAAAATTCAATGTGAACTTTACTATTTCACGCAAAACCTATATATGACACCATCTACCTAGTAGTCAACCAACGGAATATAGTTGGTGAGTATTTGAGGCGATCGATGTGCATCTTTATTATGTTGCGCTCAGCTCAGTCACTTTGTGCAGCTCATCATTCTGTGAGAGACTAGGTGTAGGTATGTAATGTAATGTAATGACAGAGCCCAGATGCGGCCATACTTGAGCAATCTCCTCTGGCGTGGTGACAGTTTTAGAGATGCGCTTGAGTTCGGCCACGATCGCATCCACAGCCACCATCACTCCTTTGCGAATTTCTATGGGATTGGCGCCTTTGCTGATGTTCTCGAAGCCTTCTTTGGCGATGGAGCGAGCCAGAATAGTCGCACACGTCGTACCGTCGCCCGCCTCCTCGTTCGTCTTGTTCGCCACATCCTACAAGCACACAAGGATTACCATTCGTCCCCATATGCCGTCTGGCCAGCTGCACGGCATTGCCAATGTTTCGCAGCTTGAAACGGTGTATACTAACTGGTGCGCTTCAGATGTGAACTCCGAATTCGGAGGCCCTCGGAGCGAACTCGTTCGGAGCTAACTCGGAGAACGTCTGAAGCGCCCCACTGTCACAAATTCCATTCGGCCAGACCATCACAGCTAGGAATATGCACGAATATGCAGCAAAGATGTACATAGTAGTGTCTTACGTGTACATATCTCATTGGTATCCTGCTCTGATGGCGCACCTGTACGAGCTTGGCTCCAATATTCTGATACTTGTCTTTCAGTTCCACAGCCTTCGCAACTGTCACCCCATCCTTCGTGATCTTCGGACTGCCCCAACTCTGCTCGATTATCACGTTCCTACCCTACACAAGCCACAGAAAAGGGTACACACACCGCTCAAAATGAGTTTACGTTACACGCACTATCGATCATCAAAACACAGTACTTTCAACCACATTAGCGCGCTACACACGTGGTGAGAAAACACGGCGAGTTTGAACTTCGAGTGTTGTTTTGCGTTAGAGTATCCTACATTCTCTCACGGGCGAAATTTTTCTCACATGTTCACATGTGGTGGGTTTCAAACTCCCGGAGAATTGACCGGCCTCCCTATGCTTCGTCGCATACTTACGGGGAATTCCCGGGGAGTTTTCTCGCTTCATGTGTGGCGCCCTATTCGGGCAAAATAATGAAGAACATGTTGCGTTACTTTAGGCCCCATAGTGAGGGCGACTGCGTCAGCTAGCAGATCCACTCCTCCCAGCATAGCTGCTCTACTCTCAGCACCGAACTTCACATCCTTCGCAGAATAATGCCGCAGAAGCTGCTTCGCACTCCGTCTCGACGCATACCGAAACACCGCCGGAGATCGAAACATACTTGCTATCGCCTTCTCTCCGCCTAAAACACCAGTATACTTTACTATTCGGCTACTGACATAGTACGTACATAGCTATGCAATACATGTATGTATCTTAGAACAAAGATCAAACGGGCTGAGCCTACCAACAGGGTGATGCAATCTCCTCGCGTCCAGAAACAGCTAATCAATCGCCTCTCCACTCCTCTGAATGCTGAATCCCCGTCGTACCTCGTACGTACGTTCTTTTCGTATGTATGTACCGAAATTTCGCGAAATTTTTTAGCATACTAACTGCAGCCCTTAGCGGTTCATTTATTGGCTGTATGGAAACTCCGCCCCAACATACGAGGCGTTCATTGGCTCCCTTGGCAGGAACTGGTTTACCACTAAACGAGCAGGACGACAGAGAGTTGGCGTAGATCAAGCGAAGCGATCAAGAAAGAGGATCAAGAGTCTTGAAAAGAGATTCTTGATTCAAGACAAGAGAAGACAGAGAGGAAAGGAAGACGAGCTGAAGGTCAAAGGTCCAACCGGAGGGAAGATAACAGTGCAGGTGTGTTGGAAAGAAGATATTGCTGTTCAAAAATGGTGCTTCTGAGCTTTGTTCGCAGATCGGTAAGTCACTGTTCCCGCATGTGTATGTATGTGTATTCGGTGCGCGCTGCAATGGACGGATTCTTATGATGCAATGTGGGGCATGTCATGTACGTACGTACGTTCGTAGGTCTAAGTGTAGCTCGTAATTCAGCAATCTTAGACGCAGCAACTGGTCATATTGATATCATACGTTACGTTACCTATTGAACTGCATGTACGGTAGAGTACGCGTGCCTATGTAATGCGTGCGTGTTTGGTGTTGATTGTAGTCGGCAGTGGCGGGTTCGCTGAAGAACTTTGCTCCATTGTTCGATCGGGTTCTGGTAGAGAAGCTGGCTCCAGAGACGAAGACGAAAGGAGGCATTATGATCCCGGAGAAAGCACAGGGAAAAGTCATTGAGGGAACAGTCGTCGCAGTTGGAACGGGTGGAAGAAACGATGTACGTACGTATGTATAGCAATAGCTACATACAGACAATAACTATCACATACGTACACGCCTGTGGTATGCCGTATGGTACTATGCCGTATGGTGATTTTCTCTGTTCCCAGGAGGGCAAGATTATCCCTATGTCAGTAGGAGTGGGCGACCGGGTGCTCCTTCCAGAATATGGCGGCACTAAAATATCGGTAGAGGAGAAGGTAATATTCGCATGCTATCAGCACCCTTTGCGTTTGATGTTCACCATGTTGTCCATACACATATTACTACTTTGCAGGAGTACCACATCTATCGAGAGAGTGATCTTATCGGCAAGTGGAACTAACAGTCCAAAGATCATCCAGTCACTACCGTACTCATAGGTAGGTAGGTACCTTTGGAATAAGTATCGGTCAATCACGAAGAAAAGTGACAAAGTAAATACATACCTAGCAATTCACTGTTCCAATGTCTAGCTAGAGTAATGCAGTAGATGGTTTCAGATATGTGCATTAGCGTGATGATTGGTTTGCTGTTCGAAAGAAGTTGTTAAGTTTGCCTTTTGCTCGTGTAGCATGTGAAGAAAATAATTTGTTGCGCTTGTCCATATATGTACTTCATTGCGACTGGCTACAATCATTCCATTCCCTGCATATCTAGCAAGCTCGATGAGAAACAGATACACTCTTTCGAATGGAGTATACTCTAGATAGGATAGAGCGAACAACGTACGTATGTGCATGCTAGTCGTCTATAATATAAATGTCCTATCTGCCACTGCGGTGCTCGCGGATATCACCACCATGTGTATAATATTGCCTCAAAAGGCTCATTCACATGAAGCAGACAGTCTTTTTGACACTGCACGTAGGTCAGGTATTTGGTGCGCTAAAACCAGTGCTTTTCTATGTGAATGAGCAGTAATAAATAATATCCTAAGAAACGTTCAACGGATGGAATACGTACGTACTATCCATCAAACGCAATATCTGGTTTACTTCTCATGCTGAATCAGTCAAGATGCCTATCGAGAACGAGTCTATGCATACGTACATACAGAAGAGCCTATCCGGCGGCTGCTGCTTTCTTCGCTAATTCTTGTAACCCGGCCGTACTGTGTGACTTTGGCCTTTCTAATGGCAGTCCCATTGCTCGATCCCATATTAACTGTGCCATACAGCCAAGCGCCCGAGACACGCCAAACAACACCGTATAGTAAGACATCTCCTTGAGGCCGTAGTGCTAGAATTGAAGCACACACACACTCCCTCGGTGGCTCATTTTGCTATTAAGCATCGCACATTTGCAGACCTCTGTCTTGCGGACTTGCGCCAAATAAACAAGGGTGTTTTTTACGAGCGCCCGTAGCCAGTAGTTGCGAAAGAAAGCGGTAGCAAAATGAGCGACTGATGGCGACGCTCGCTTCTCAACAGGGTGTACGTGTACGTACCTGAAGTAGGACACCGCTGTGCGCGTCGACATTGGGCCAGGGGTTTTTGGCTTTTCCCTGCTCCAGCAGGACGTCGGGAGTGATTTCGTACAGGTCGGACACCAGACGGAAGAGTTTGTCGTTGGGCAGATGCTTGAGGGCGAATTCTCGCTGGCACGTGTAACGCGGATCCGTCTTCCTCAGCACCGCGTGCCCATAGCCAGGAACCACCTACACGAATATGTATGTACCTTCCCCTTTCTTATTATTCACGCAGCAGGCATAGCACACTGTGTATGTCCCCGTACTTGTCCTGATTTCAGGTGATTCCACACCCAGTCCTTCAGCTTCTCTTTCGTGTAATCTGAACCCAGCTGCTCTGTCAGGTTCGTCAAGAACACCAACACTTCCTGTAACAACATCGAGGGTAAGCATCTCCGCGATTTGGTTGTACACGTGTACAGTACGTGGACGAAGGCGGCAGTTAGTAGGTAGGTAGGTACCTGATTGGCGAGTCCGTGCAGTGGTCCGGCGAGTCCGCACATGCCAGCAGAGAAGGAGAGATAGGGATCCGCCAGTGCACTCCCAACCAAGTGACAAGCGTGCGCGCTCACATTCCCGCCCTCGTGGTCACTAAATCAAATGCCGGCACACTTGTTGACCCACTCTCAACTCACAAGGCGCCTAATCAAGAGCACGCACCTGTGTATGACGAGATAAAGGCGCATGAGTTCGGTGAATTGCGGGTCGTCGTATCCGAGCATGGCTGTGAAGTTTGCCGACCAGTCCTTCTCCGGATTAATCGCGCCCACTCCCGTGCCGTCTCTGTACAGATTGCGATAGATCATGGCGGCCACTGTCGGCAATTTCGCCAACAAATTCATCGAGTCCTCGTACACGTGCTGCAACAACACCCACTAAGCCTGAGAACTACGTACGCCCTAATAAACAGTAGCACACAGTACATGCTGTATATGCCTTTTTTGGAGATTAATGGGGATCCCGACATATTCAGATGCACAAGGGACATATCAGAGACTGTTGGTCCCTTTTCCTATAAATGCATGCAATGCTATACTGTATGCACATGTGCCTGCATCATGCAGTACCTCCCAGTAGGTGGTTTTGGCGACTCCGTCCGAGTAGGCCTTTGCGAATTTGCTCTCAGTGTTGAGGGCTGAAATGGCGGCGCAGAATTGAGCCATAGGATGAAGATGCTGAGGAAAGTTGTCTAGCATGTGCACTACGTGATCCGGCAGATCTGCTCGAGAAGCCCACTCTTTGCTAATCGCCTTCGTCTGCAAACACACACAAGCACATCAAAGCATCGTAATGCAAAAATCAAGTAGTGCATCACCACACCTGCTTTTCGTTAGGTATATCTCCAGTGCACAGAAGCCACCAAATGCCCTCGGGCAATGGCTCTTCTCCGCCAGCAGCTTTCGGCAGCTTCGCTTGACATTCGGGTATAGAATAGCCACGAAACCGAATACCCTCTTCCGGATCCAAAACCGACGTCTCGCATACTAAACCCTTCATCGTGCGCATGCCACCGTAAACCTCAAACAGCATTCTACACGCGCATTAGCCTAAGGCGCAATAAGCTGTCTGAATTCCTGCCAACAAAACTAACACTCACCATATCGACAGTAAGCTTCTGGATGATGGTATCTCCATGCTCCTTTCTGAAAGGCATCACCGCCTTCCCATGCTCCACAATCTTTGATGCTATCACCTCTTTCAAATTCTGCAAATAAAGCGTCATGCGCATGCCCACACATAGTACAGTACGTCCACAAGAAACGGGCAAACTTACTCACCGTGCTTTCATTTGTGCTATAACCCCAGGAAGAGCTGACAGCAGGAAGGGCATTCTGAAAGCAGACGAAGACGATACAAGAGTATGAGCACGTACGGTACCGTACATCGGAAAAACGTTCTCTCCTCTAGTCCGTCCAGCGAGAGCTATCTCTACTCTACTCTGCCTCTTGGCCATGCATGCGTCCGCAGGCAGAATAGGAATAGGCCTATATAAAATTCCTAGGAGAAAAATCCCGAGGATGCCATTTTTTTGCAGCACGGGTAAGGCTTAGAGACAACTCGCTGGATGAACTATGTAGGTTACCTTCGAGGAGAGAATTCCTCGACGCAAAAAGCTTGCCAACAGCGACATCCGCAGTATCTGCTCTGAACAATACCAGCATAGTACTAATGCACGGGACTTTACGATTCAACAATTCGGTATCAGCACCAAAAGTATTCTGTTTGCATACAGATAACATCTAATGCACTTCAACCACACGAACGTATTGCACAAAGATTTATTGTCGAAATAGTAGTGCCACAAATTGGTGCCAACAACGTTTTTTTGTACCTAACTTAGGAAGGTACTGAAGCAACAACTATCTATCACCGCAATGGTGTACCACAGGTAAGAATAAAAGAAGCAAAACAAGGATAACATTCGTCTTCAATCAAACCGCTGCCACAGTGGTCAGCAGGGCACGGTGATTGTACTTGTTGGTCGACCCACAAAACCCCCTCTTTCCCACAGAAATTCGAGAAGAACAGTCGTAAAATAGTACCTACAGATCCCTCGAAGAACTGAAGCTGAATAAGCCACCAAGCCATGCGGATAGAGTAGTACAGCAAGCAAAGCAATAGCACAGGAAACACTTTTGGTAAAACCCAAGTTATAAAATGAACTGAATGTAAGTTGATCTCTCTAGGAGCTTCTTCAGTTGCGCTTCACCATGCTCTTGAGATAGTGCAGGGCGGAATGAGCGGCTGCCCACTGCGCCTCCTCTTTGCTCTTTCCACTGCCATAGCACACAGCCACTGGCGCTGTACTCAACTGCACCAAGCTCTGATAATTCCCTGCAATACACGGGGACGCACTCTACACTGTACGCGCTGGGCGACAAGCAAACGGTGCAATGCAATCCCAAATGAGTACCATCGGTTCTCAATTGCTCCAGCTCGATGTAGGAGATGTTGAAGTGGTATTCATCAGCGATGTGTTGTAGTACGCGGACGGAGGCGGCGCTGGGCTCCACGAAGCCGACCAGCTCCCCACCGCCAGTCTGCTGCTGCTGCTTGCGCCCCTTGAGTGGACGCAGCGCTTCCGTGGGTCTGCTGCGCAACGGAGTGAAGAAAGCATCCACCTTCTTCGCATCCGCCGGCGTCTGCCCAACCACGCGCGCAGAACCATCCGCGAACTTCAGAGCGCTCTTGAACTTCTACACAACACTCACACATATCCAGGCCCCAATCCAAAGCTACTTTACTCTGTAGTATTAGCTTTTGTGTACTCCTAGTAGTAGGTAAACCAAAGCAGGCTGAGTATCACAAACCTCTGCCAGCTCATCTTCCTCTTTTCCGTTCATCTGCGCTTCGCCTTCCATAAACACAAGCATACGCTCCGCCGCCAACCGCTTCGCATTCTTCTTGCTCCGAGCTTCACCTACCAAATACATCATATCATCATCTAGACATACGTACGCTCAAAAATCTCTTTCCGGGAAGAATACGGAAGCCGTGTGTTGTGACGCCAGGGCAGACGGACACAGGAAATTGCATGCACATTTGCATCCTTTTTTCTATGCCGCCCGCCCGCACGTGCCGGCATTTGCAGGTGTAAAAGTCTACGCTAGGCTTTTTGAAACACGTTATCGTCCACTAGTACCTGTCTGTTCGACTTTTCCAAGCGTGCAGGTGTATGCGTATTGTCTGTTGTGCGGTTGTCCGCTGGCTAGAACGAGTTTGTAGTCGGGCGGAGGCCACTTGTTCCGCATGCACAGCTCCTGCAGTTTCCCAATGGGGTTCTCTCGCATCTCAGGCAACTCCTCTGCCTTCTGCTGCTTCTCGCTTCCTTCCTTCCGCGGCTTCATCTCCGGCTCCGGAGCATGCGTCTTTCTATACACTTCTCTCACATACCATACACATATCCCACGCATATGCGACATGCATAAGATTGCTGCGGGGGAATAGAAGACGGACTGGCGGATCGATAATGTGTTGGTCACGCTTGTGTAGAAAACATATTAGTAGTGGACAGGCAGGGGGAGGGAGGAGTGACCAGAGAAAATAAACGCCTTCCGTCTTCTATTAACTCGAGGCAACTATACACACATACGTAGGTGGTAGCCGTACATGTATTCCATGGCTTCTGCATTGCTCATGCCGGGTATTCCCCATTCCATGTAGCGGTTGCACTTGACAATTCCTTCGAGCAAGCTCTTAGCCGCGTGATGTTTCGCCATCTTCTTCGTCTTTGCTGTTCCAGTCGCAGATATATCACTCACTGTCACACGATAAACAAACGTCGCCTCGTGGACCTTCAACACAACCGCAGCTACTATACACACACAAAGGTAAGCAAGAAAACAGAAACAGCGGAGCAAATACAAACCTGTCCTTCACTGGAGAGCAGCTCATACACGGGTGCGACTTTTCGTCTGACGCAGCATTCCTGAAGTAGACTGCAGGGTGTCTTGGGTATGGCGCTGTTGCTCTTCTTCCTCTTTTCTCTCCGCTGGTTCCAAGTCGGTGCTTGTTGTGGGACGATGGCAGTGACAACCTGACCATGTTGTGGTTGCGTCCCCGCATCAGCCCCGGCGTACACTCCGGCCATCTGATGATAGCTCAATGGCGAAGCGTCCATTGCTGCTGGAAGGAGCAACTGCCTCCTCTCACCTGTCTAGTAGAAGAATATGTTGCCCTTGTCCCCCTTCGCGTCCTCCTCTTCTTGCGTTCTTGACGATGGTCCAACGGATTTGGGATTGGATGGAGCCAGCCACCAAGCAGCCACCCACCGAACCGACGGCGCCTCCTCCTCTTCCTCCTCCTCCTCTCGCATCCCAACCACGTTTACGCGTATACGGCAGTCCATGTATATTCTTGGATGTCTATGAAAAAGAAGTTGAAATGGTTTTTGAAATGGTTTGCATACTAAAATAAGTCAACAAAAAAGCTCTGATTGGCTGCTAGTCTATCACCCCTGCTTGTCACCCGTTGCGCCAAAAATTAGTAGCCTTTCATTTTCTTATCATTCCCTATTTCATTAGTCATTCTAGTGAGTTTGTCCAGAGAATTATGAGGGCACTTGAGAGTATGATGAGCTCCACCAGTATGATTAGTCCAAGGAGTAGCCCGAAAAGCGTTGGATGTGTGCGATTGCTGCTTCTGTCTTGATGCCAATCTTCGTCATGAAATCTCGTTCCTTCTGCTGTCGTATGCCCACTCTCTGTCTGCATAGGGGGATGGGATGACTATAATAAACAAACCAAGGAACCCAGCCAATAAACTGATCAGATTGGTCGGTCTCGGTACAACACAGAAGGCGGTTTGCACTAAAATTGCTCATTGGTAGTAGACCGCTAGATCGGGTTTGAACCTGGTGAGTTGGTAGTGAAGGATCCATATTCTTGTCCAATGGTGTCAGTGCCATGGATGATAGTTGATCAGGCGAAGGAGCTGGTGGAGTGACTTTGACGTATTCTCCAGTGTGCTTTGGTGTCTTGTCGGTCGTTACAATATCCATGAGTGAATTAGTTCCAACGCTGACACTCTTGGTGGCATCCAGCTCATCTGCCTTCTTGGCCTTGCGCGGAGAGGAGTCGGACTTGAAGAGGGAGATTGATTGAGCAACATTGCCTTTGCCAGTTTGCTGACCTTGCATTCTTCCCCACCGAATTTGTCAAAAAAATAAAAAAATAAAACGACCACTCTCTACGCCCACAAAGTAAAAGAATGGCTAGTATGCAACGCAACATTTTGACGCTCTTTTGCGACTAGATTGATTGACTGATTTTAGTGTAAAGAAAAAAAAACGAACGAAACGAACGCCAACGCCGGAGAGAGTGATGTACGCCGGAGCGCCGGATCGGATGATGTGAGAGAGATAGAGAGAGAGAAACGAACCGAACGGGAAGAGAGCAAGCAGGCAAAGGACAACGAAGATTGATGGAAGGGAAGCAAATGGCCTAGATGTAACGTAGCACTGTTGTTCATTTATTAGGCCGTTCATCGCTGTAATAGATTGGCTGTGAAAATGTCTCAACCGGCAAAGACGCTGGCAGGTAGGCTAATTTGTTCATGAACTAGTTTATTTGCGTTTGTATTGTTTGCGGAGCGGAGCGGAGGTATCATGCCGCGTTCAGATTAGCGACGGACTTACTTACGTCCGAAAAAGCATAGACAGCCACGATCACGGACTTGTTCGGGCTCACGTCCACTCTACGTTGGACGTACGTTTCTAATTTGAACGCGGGATGGCGTGTATGTACGTATACATGTTGCGTTTAGAACGGACAAACACCCAAGGACAAGCGGCCGAAAATTATTCGATCAGTCCATGGCTTTTGTGCGTTTGTCCGTATTGGGCTTAGGACGTACATTCGTCTGAAGGCGTACATTGGCTATTCGTTGTAGATATCGAAGCACAGGTTGCGGAAATTCAGAGTCGGAAGAAAGTAGTGATAGATGATGGGGAGAATGGTGTACAGGAAGCGTCGGAGTCGCGGATTGCTGCATTTGGTGCTGCAGGCGCCTATGATCAAGACATCTATGGCGCCTCACGCTCTGGATATCTCGCCTCCATTCCAACTGGCGATCAGGATATGGAAGTAACCGCTTTTTGGTCCGTTTATTCGAAGGCACAGCGGGGTTTGTTACTGCTTGGTAAACACAATCTGGTTCATGTTATTTTATCCTTTTGTAGGAGGACGAAGATGAAATGGTCAGCACTACTGCAGCTGCTCCAAAGAAGTCTGTGTTCAGTCAGCAGAGAGCTTTGATTGAGGAGGCGGCTAATCATGAGCCGGTAAGCTCGTGCCATACGTTATTCCTGCATGACTTTTATGTGCGAGTAAAATGGTATGCTCACATGAGTGGCGTACGCTGAGCGCAGCATGGACGACTGGAAAGCCGAGCGTGCGCTGCATAAAATTACCTTCCATGTGAGCGTACCATAATGGGCGCTGTGTCTATGTAAGTAACGTAGATGTTATCTGCAGGAAGTGGATCCGTTTGAAGAGACGCGTCGTCGCAACATAGCAGATCGCGAGTCGGAGTACCAGAAGAGACGCATGAAGCAAGTGATCTCGCCTGAAAGGATCGACCCCTTCACGCAGGGTAGGTGCTTCCATCTCTCTCTCTTTCTCTTTCTATCGCAACAGCAGCAACGCAAAAGCACGGAACTTGTCTGATATCTTTTCCATGTGTCGCAGCCCTGTACGGAACCTAAACATAGCCGATACGCATAGCGAATATACGCGTAAAAGATCAACGCAGGTAATACAAGGTCAGTTTCTTCAGGCGCTTTCATTCGATATAGTGTAAGCAGACGATTGCGAGTAACTAACTACACTGTCTATGTACAGCAGTAGGTTGGCAGTAATTAGAGGAGCAGGGCCTAATTCGGTTCCGTTTCTTCTTGCCTAAGGTGTGTGGCAAAGAAAAGGCTGCGAGCAGAAGAAGAGACACACACATTCCTGAGATGCTCGTGGATACCTACGATCACTGACAGTACACAAACACAGTATGGCTGCTTTAGCTCTTTTTCATTATCCCAGCTGAGAGTAGAGTTAGCTTTATCTTGCTCTTCAGTTATAACGTGGGTTTTGCACCTCTCGAGAGGTGAAGGTATGTTTACGACTAGCATAAACGTGATTGAGAATAGCTAGGGCTGATCCCCGCCTTCAAAATTCTTGAGAACTACACACCATCCAAAAGAATTAATCCGAGTGTATTACAGTTGTCCTTGGCGGTGGCACACCAACTTGCCATTGAGCTCTCAAGATGCACAGCGCTCTCTGGAGGATGTTGATCATCAGCAATTCTCACTGCACGGAAAGGGAAAGTGTTACATCAGAGCAAAGCTTCCAATTCCTCCTTTGTTCTGCGCCAATATTTCACTTTCTGTAGCGGTACACGCAGAAGGAGGCTCGCAGCTTTGCTCAAATTCTTGGTTCCTGAGCAGTCAGGAATTGGGAAGACGTAGGGGCTTTGCTCAGCTTTTATCTTGTATAGGTGAGTGATAGGCAAATCCATGTGAGCCGGAACCGTCAATTGAAGGCCGTGTTTTGTATTGTTTCAGGCGATCAGACACCTGATGTGCGCTCTCGAGACTACAAGGCGATCATGCGGGAACAGGAAGTGCGAGAAAAGAAGGTAAACACGATTTCCAACTTAAGTGTGTTCAACATACAATATCGAACTCCCAGGTTGGACAGGCACTAAATTTGTTCGTGCATCTTATGCAACAACATGATTGTGTGTTGTTGTGTTGTAGGCGGCGTTGCAGAAGGAGATGCAGGAGAAGGCGAAGGCGGGGGAGCTGCGCATAGTGGAGCCGAATGCAAGTTCAGATAAGCAGCAGCCGGCGCAGAAACGCAGACGCTGGGATCAGCAGGAGACGCCGGTGTTAGGAGCTGGAACGCCAGGAGGCAACACGCCTGCCGCCGGCACTCCCTCACAGGCGCCCAGGAAAAAGCTGGGATGGGACCCCTCAGAGGTACTGCAATAGCCACTGCACTACACTGGTATTTACCGGTGGAGTATGCACTGCTAAATACGGTCTCTTGAAACTGGGCAGAAAATAATCGACAGACATAGCTTGCTAACTCCTTAGTCATCGCGTAAGAAAGACCGAGGAGTGACCAAGTAAAATGGATGTCTAAGGTCTCACTCGTTTATGTTATTAGCGCAGGAAGGTACAACTGGCTGATTGAGCTATGATGTAACTGTTGCAGGCAGCGACGGCAGCCACGCCGGCGGTGCAGCGGTGGGAAGAAACGCCGAGTCACGTGGCGAGTGGAGCCCAGACGCCGGGAGCCACGCCTAGCGCACAACGCTGGGACTCCACACCCGGAGCTACTGCACAAACGCCCAGCAGACGCAACAGATGGGACGAAACACCCAGAGGTATACATACATGGTTTGATTGATGGCTCATTCACATCAGAAACATGCCCTGGGCGTACATTTGGTCAGTGTCCGTCCATGGCTCAGCGCGTGCAAAAGCAGGGACAGCCGTTATTACGCCCGGCGTACGCCGAGTTTCTCCCATCTGAATGAGCTTTGATCAGTTGGTAGATAACACAGAGGATTTGTGGATATTTATGGAGCGTATGTGCAATTGCACAGTAAATAAACATGCTTACCCCATCAACACAGCATATGATTGAGGTCCTAAAATGTAAGCTAAATAATAACAACAAGTGCAAAAGGCAACAGCGTCGAACGTAGGCCGGTAATGCGACTGTGTTGTTGCAGACACGCCGGCTCACATGACGCCGGGCGCGATGACGCCGGGTTGGGCGGAGACGCCGAGGGCCGGGGACGCGTCGGCGTCTGAGACGGAGGTGAAAGTGGCGGTGGCGCAGGAGACGCCGTCCGCCAAGCGGCGATCCCGCTGGGATGTGACTCCGGCGCACACGCCGCAGGTGAGCGGGACGACGCCGGGCCAGTTCACGCCTTCCGGCACGCCGACGGCCGGCGGCAGCTTCACTCCCGGAGGAATGACGCCCAGCCTGATGACGCCGTCCGGCGTCACGCCCACCGGAGCCGCGGCCATGGCCATGCGGACGCCGGCCGCCTCCCAGCTGGCCCAGATGACCCCCGAGCAACTGCAGGCCTACCGGTGGGAGAAGGAGATCGACGACCGAAATCGACCACTCACCGACGAGGAACTCGAGGCCCTCTTCCCACCCGGATACAAGGTAGCCCTACCACTTCTCTGTCCTAGCTAGACGCTACGCACGACGCTATACAATAGGCACGGGAGATGATGCCTGCATAGTTCAGCAGAGTGCTACGTACGTTGACGACAAACTTTTCGCCCCTATCTGATCCCGACTGAGAGGCTCGCTTTGCTATTCGATGGATGACGATTCATAGCGTGTTCTCTATTGAATATTCTGTTGCTACACGCGTAGATTCTTCCTCCACCGACCGGCTATATCCCGATACGGACGCCGGCGCGGAAGCTGACAGCTACGCCGACTCCGCTGGCGGGCAGTACGGGCTTCGTCATGCAGGGCACTCCGCAGAGGGAGGGACTGGGTGACAAGGGCCTGATCGTGGACACGCAACCCAAAGACTCGAGTCTGCCTCCTCTGAAGCCGGAGGATATCCAGTACTTCGACAAGCTGCTAGCCGACGTGGACGAGAGCGAACTGACACCGGAGGAAGCGAAAGAGCGGGAGATTATGACGCATCTTCTCAAGATCAAGAACGGAACGCCACCCATGAGAAAGGTCAGTTGCCACTGTACAGTACGGTTTGTTTACAATAGGCAGTAGGTCTGTGTATGTATGTACTGAATAAGGACGAAGATGCTGTTTCAGTCAGCTCTGCGTAAGATCACGGACGGGGCTCGGAAGTACGGCGCTGGCGCCCTGTTCAATCAGATCCTGCCTCTGCTGATGTCGCCTACCCTGGAAGACCAAGAACGCCATCTACTGGTCAAGGTCATCGACCGGATCCTGTACAAACTCGATGACCTGGTTCGCCCCTACGTGCACAAGGTACTGCACTTACAAGCATAAGCAGCTGCATATTTTAGCATTTAGTCTCGCATCCACGTGTACCGTGAGTTTCTGCCTTAGTGGGGCTCGTCGGATTGGGCAGGATGCAATATCGACGCTGTCGCTGAGATTTCTTTCCGTTTTCGTTCCTGCTCACGTAGTATGCGTTGGCGGCTACTTTATGCGACATACATACGTTTGTGTTGAAGATTCTGGTGGTTATCGAGCCGTTGTTGATCGACGAGGACTACTACGCGCGAGTGGAGGGACGCGAGATCATTTCGAATCTGGCCAAGGCTGCTGGATTGGCGACCATGATCTCCACTATGCGTCCGGACATCGACAACATAGACGAGTACGTACGGAATACGACAGCGCGCGCCTTCGCCGTCGTCGCTTCCGCGCTCGGCATCCCGGCCCTGCTGCCTTTCCTCAAGGCCGTGTGCAAGAGCAAGAAGAGCTGGCAGGCGCGACACACCGGCATCAAAATCGTGCAGCAGATCGCTATTCTCATGGGATGCGCCATACTTCCCCATCTGAAGAGTCTCGTCGAAATCATCGAAGGAGGTGGGTGGAATATCATTACTGCTTTGTAGTTCTTGTCATGGGCGCTTCTTTGAGTTGACTTTGATTGTGTTTTCTGTCTAGGCTTGGTTGATGAGCAGCAGAAAGTGCGCACGATCACTGCTCTGGCTTTGGCTGCATTGGCTGAAGCGGCAACTCCCTATGGCATCGAAGCTTTCGATTCCGTTCTCAAGCCGCTGTGGAAGGGCATTCGGACGCACAGAGGGAAGGTGAGAAAGGACGATTGTGCACAGAATACCCTGTGTACTGTCGATGCCGTTTGGTAGCAAAATCGAAGAGATGCTAGCTGGTGAGTATTCGGTGTAGTTAGTGTCGTACGATTTCTAGCTAAGAGCGTTAGTCCGTGTTACTATTGCTCCTTTGACTCTGCTATGTACTAGCCTGCCTTGGGAGTGTCAGGCACGCGGAGACACTGTACAGTTTGTTGTATAACCCGTAGCTCAAAATATAGGTAACCCGAGCGAATTGGTCGACTTTGAACCCGATCGGGGAATACACCAAACTTTACAGTACCGGGCGTAGGCGTTGAACATGCGTGCGTAAGTACGTTTATGTGGCTTTGTTTGCAGGGTCTGGCGGCTTTCTTGAAAGCTATTGGCTATCTGATCCCTTTGATGGACGCTGAATACGCCAGCTACTATACCAGGGAAGTGATGCTTATCCTTATTCGAGAGTTCGCGTCGCCCGACGAAGAGATGAAGAAAATCGTTTTGAAAGTGAGTGAAAGACAGGACTGTATTTAGTATGTACTGCACTGTATCGGTGTGTGCATGTTTGACTGTATTGTGCTTGGTTGCAGGTGGTGAAGCAGTGTTGTGATACGGACGGCGTCGAAGCTCAGTATATCCGAGAGGAGATACTTCCACACTTTTTCAAGCATTTCTGGAATCAACGGATGGCTCTGGACAGGCGGAATTACCGACAGGTGAAAAGAGCTGTATGCGCTCGCAATGTGATGTGATACTGGTCGGCCCCGTCTCTCTGTCTGTGTAAGTGAGTGTGTCTGTTGTGCTGTAGTTGGTGGACACGACGGTTGGGATAGCGAATAAGGTGGGTGCGGCGGAAATCATAACGCGAGTGGTGGACGATCTGAAGGACGAGAACGAGCAATACAGGAAGATGGTGATGGAGACCATCGAGAACATCATGACGAATATGGGAAGCGCTGACGTGGACTCGCGTCTGGAGGAGCAGCTCATCGACGGCATCCTCTACGCCTTTCAAGAGCAGACCATGGAGGTACCTAGCATCCATCCACTACTTACGCGTAACAGCGCCAGTAGTGCATATTTATTGCTCGGGCTCACTTTACTTGATAAGCGTGTGAGGGAAATGCGATTTTGTTCCAGGACGTGGTGATGTTGAACGGTTTCGGGACGGTGTGCAACTCGTTGGGCAAACGGGTAAAGCCGTACCTGCCTCAGATATGCGGCACAATCCTCTGGCGTCTCAACAACAAGGCGGCGAAAGTGCGACAACAGGCAGCGGATCTTATCGCCCGAGTGGCGCCGGTCATGAAAATATGCCAGGAGGTAAGCAGTCGTCCCTACTTTGCCTAAATAGTATCGATTTCCAGTACGATAATGCACGACGAAGATTTGTGGGACGTGAATGTATGTGCGTGCAGGAGAAACTGATGGGACATTTGGGCGTGGTGCTGTACGAGTACTTGGGTGAAGAGTATCCAGAAGTATTGGGATCTATTCTGGGCGCACTCAAGGCCATTGTCAACGTCATTGGCATGACCAAGATGACTCCACCAATCAAAGACTTGCTTCCTCGTCTCACGCCTATTCTCAAGAACAGGTACGTAGCTGCACTTCGGTTTACGTCACGCTTTTTCTTTATCTCTAGAACTCGTCGTGATGTGCAATGTATTTAAGTCGTTGACTATTGGCATGATGAGATGCTTTGTCTGCGTTATTACAAGCTGAACGAACTGACAGACCGACAAAAACCAAGTCGTACTGTGATTATAAGTAGCGAGATGTTATTGTTGATTTGCAGGCATGAGAAAGTGCAGGAGAACTGTATTGATCTGGTTGGTCGTATAGCGGACAGGGGAAGCGAGTTCGTGTCCGCTCGCGAGTGGATGCGCATTTGCTTCGAGCTGTTGGAGCTGCTGAAAGCGCACAAGAAGGCCATACGACGAGCCGCCGTCAATACCTTCGGATATATCGCCAAGGCCATCGGGTGAGCGCATAGTAGGTACATACCTGCGTACATGCCATCGTATGTATTGTTGATCGTGTGACGATGCGACGGATTTATCAATTTTCCTAGATTGGGAAGATAGTTTAGACCTGGGGAAATTCGGGCCACTCCTACTTATCTTCATGTAGCGAGGGCGAATCGGTGAAATTGGGCAACCTTCAGATGAAAGAAAGTGCAGCTGCAGGAATAGTTTTTACTCCTTCGCTTTTTGCAAAGAAGATGGTGTGCCCCGAATGGTCCCACAGTATGACGACATGTTTCTGTCTGTCGTGGTTATTTCAGTCCTCACGATGTACTGGCGACACTGCTGAACAATCTGAAAGTGCAGGAGCGTCAGAATCGCGTGTGCACCACCGTCGCCATTGCCATTGTGGCGGAAACCTGCGCGCCCTTCACCGTACTGCCGGCCCTGATGAACGAGTATCGCGTGCCTGAGCTGAACGTACAGAACGGCGTACTCAAAGCCATGAGCTTCATGTTCGAGTACATCGGAGAGATGGCCAAAGACTACATCTACGCTGTCACGCCCTTGCTCGTCGATGCACTGATGGAACGGTAATGGCTGCCCTTTACGGTGTTGCTAGTTACAAACTGTACATGGCGAGAAATTAGGGAAACGGTGCGTGAATTATGTGACGGTGTTACAGGGACTTGGTGCATCGTCAAATCGCGATCGATGCGGTGGCTCATTTGACGTTGGGTGTGTTTGGGTTCGGGTGCGAGGACGCTCTGGTTCACCTGCTGAATCACGTGTGGCCCAACGTGTTCGAGAACTCTCCTCATCTCATCCAACGCTTCATCTTCGCCTGCGACGCAATGCGAGTATCCTTAGGGCCCAACAAAGTCCTACAGTACTGTCTACAGGTGAGAGGCCGAATTGGTGTCACTTGTGTGTAATACGTGATTCGTGTATGCACATAAGTTACGTACACATGAAGGGTGCGTTGAGAAATGCATTGTTGAGCTTTGGTTTGTAGGGCATGTTTCATCCTGCGCGCAAAGTGCGTGAGCCGTACTGGAAGGTGTACAATAATTTGGTATTGGGCAGTCAAGACGCCATCGTCGCTGGATTCCCGCGTGTTCCCAACGACGACAGAAATTCCTTTCTTCGATATGAGCTCGATTACGTCATGTAGCCCTATACTCAAACATCAATTACTGTATAGGCTATATTATTTCGACTAAGTAACACTACTGGAGGGAGAATTTATAAGAAAGAGGGACAAGGATAGACAATGTGTGTGATCTTCAATCTTTATTTGGGGTTTATGTACAGTACATACATATGTACCGCTTCTGTTTTGTGTACCTTTGTGTTTTTCTTTATACTTAGTTAGGCGTATTTCTGGAGTGTTAGGCTTTCTGTGTGTTTTCGAATGTTTCATGTACTGTACGTACTGTTCTCTTAGGCTTAGTTGGTTTTGTGTGCCGCTGTCACAGAATATTCATATCGTGAATTGATAGCATTGTATTGAACAGTAAAATAAAAACGTTATCGACGTACTTTGCTCTTGCATTTGATTCTTTGATGTTCGCTGACAGTTGCGGTCAGTACTTTTTGTTGCATCTATACAAATACGTACGGTAGTAATGAATGGAAGTGTGTGGATGTGTTGTAGCAGTGATGAAGGTGTATTTTCACAAGACTGGTGAGAAGGAGAAGTATGGGGATTCGGAAATAGTGGTGAATGTGAAAGAGTTCCCTGGTTTGGCAGTGGGGGATGTGTTGGAGTTGAGAGGGGCGGGTGACAGTAGAGCGGGGCCCCTTCTGGTGCAAGTGACACAACTGCACGATGAGTTTACAGCCAAGGAGACGCTGAGCATCGAGCAGACTGTCGGAAATGCCTTTGGATTCCGCATATACGGAGATGCGGTGGTGCGTCGAGTAGAAGAGGTAGGAGCCTTGACGTATGCACCATTTGATGTTGACAAAGAGCTTCTGCGGCCCGTTATACCTATATATACAGGACTGCATTGTTTATACAACAGCAACTTGTACTCGACCGCCGTTGCACTGGACGCTGTGGCTGTGATATTTTCAGGTGGAGAGAGTGCGTTTGGATTTGTTGGAGCTGACGTTCAAGGAGCAGTACGTCAGTCGTTCTGACATGTGGCGAGCACGCAAGCGACTGCTCGGCAGCTGCGCCTACGTGGGGAAGAAGCTGGAGCTGTTCGGCTTTCGCTTCGCCATCAACGAGTTGTGGAGCGGCGGCGACCGAGTGCGCTGTGGTGTGGTGGCGGACGCGACACGCATCGTCTTTCGCTCCTCCGCCTCACTCATGTACATCTTCATCCAACTCAGCTCAGAAATGTGGGACTTCGACACCGCCGGCGATCTTTACATGGAGAAGGTACTTACTTCGTGCCCTTGGTGTTGAATCCCGGATTGAACTATTTCGGCTTAGCATAGTACGTCGTGCGGGGCTAGTTCCGGCCACCTCGTCCGGTCGCCTGTTGGGAAAGTTCGAAAGTAGTATCTAGGTTGTGATCCCTGCACTTTTTCCATCTGAGGGTTGCACAATTTGAAGATCCGTACAGCTGGGATGGCCCCAATTACCCCGCCCTACCCTTCTAAACTTGATGAACTGTGGTCTATGTACATTATGTATTGGAAATTGGATTGTGTAGGCTGTTGGCGGCTTCCTACCCGATCTTTTCAAGCGGTGGAAGACGAAGAACTGTACGCACTACGTCTCCGTCAT
The DNA here is from genome assembly GCA_030247985.1 of Epsilonema sp. ZAB3_2. NCBI lineage: Eukaryota > Metazoa > Nematoda > Chromadorea > Desmodorida > Epsilonematidae > Epsilonema > Epsilonema sp. ZAB3_2. Next base: position 37,256 of record JASAMW010001052.1, read on the forward strand.
CGTCTTTTCTCGTTGGTATTACGAGGCAGCGGACGGGGGCAAGGCACCAGTGCAACTGCCACCGCGACTGCAGAAGCTTGCACAGAAGGATGGCAGAGGCAGGCACTATCAGGACTTCTACCGACTGTTGGTACAGAACGAACACTACGAAGACTGGCTCCCGCTCATCTCTCAGTTGAAGTTGGCATTGGCCAGTTATCAGGACAGTATCCTGCAGTGGCATCAGGCGCTGCACGATGTACGTAAGCTGTGCTTACTTTCCCTCGTTTCATGGAGTACTGCCTGAATTGGCACGCTGACCAGCTACGTACGCACACAATGTTTTGTGCAGATGGAAGGCGTGCGTGCTGTGAATTCGTCTGCTTCGGACGGAAACTTCCTGGAGACGCTGAACATTGCACTCAACGTGTTCGCCAAGCATCACGTGGATCGTACTTTTGAGCGCACGGGTCAACAGATCCTCCTGCTGTCATCGGGCGGCGGAGTGTTCAACGTGGAGCGAAGTCTGGCAAATCTGACCAAGCAAAGAGTGATCGATCTGGGCGTCTCCATCGATCTCGTGCTCTTTGGAGAGCAACCCCTGCACGCTGTACCGCTCTTCGTCTATCACAACAAAGCCAGAGGCGCACATCCGGAGCTCTTGCCACCCATCGAGGACTACTTCATGTACTTATACACCTAATAGTCTCTCTCATTAGCTTGCAAATTGGCGCGTTGTGGGGTTGGTTAGTAACCTATTGTGACATGCTGTGCGCCATAATAGTCAGCTGTTAGTTACAAACTTGGACTTCTCCTTTATTCAGCCCTCACTGGATGAACTACTCCTACTACCACCCGCTCAATTATCCGAGCACGGTGTGCAGCTTTCGCCCACGCATCAAGATGCCGTCTTCCTATCTGAGTCGTGCTGAGCCCGGTCTCTTCATGCACTTCCCTCCACCTCCAGATGTGGACAACGACGATTTGGACGCAGAAGACCGCAAAGTCTTCGCCGCAGCCCTTCGACCAGTCGATCCCACAGTCCTCTGTCACAGTCTGGAGAATCCCAAACATAAAAAGCAATCAACGGGAGGAGGCAGCGCGGAGAAGAGCAGCAGAACTCAACAGCCGCTGGAGCAGAAAAACGTAATAATAAGGTGCGCCTGGAATTAACGGAGCGTACAGTACAGACGGAGGACTGACTGCTTTTTCAGCAGCCGGAGAAGAAGGTGAAAGCAGAGCAGAAGACGGAACGGCGACCCAGCAAAGGACTTGACATTCCGCATCAGCAGCGTCATCATCAGCTGCTGGTGAGCGGCTCGGTGGGCGCGGCTGGCACGACGGAAGGGGGCATGCACCACTGGCACGTGGGCAGTCTGGAAGGGCGAGCGCCGTGGGGCAGTGAGAAGGAGGAGTCGCCCTCCTCCTCCGCTCCTCGCTCCGCCGCCGCCCTCCCTCCTCGCCACTCCGTCTCCTCGGCTGTTGCTGCTGCTGCTGCTGCAGTGTACAAGACGTCTCGCTTGAACAAGACCGGCGGCGAAGGAGGTCGGCGACCCCTGATCAACCCCTTCAAGCCCTCCGAGTTCTCCGTCCGCATCACGGCCAACAGACGGCGTTGGATCCACGTGTTTCCGGTGGACAAGTTCGGCAACGCGCATCAGCGCCATCACCATCTCAAAGTCTCGGCAGCTTCCGACCGATACGCGTTGATGGAGGGCGCAGACTTCGTGACAGGCGACAGAGGAAGCAGCAGCGGAGGCGGCAGTCGACCTTCCTCTCAGCTCGGCTTCAGCATGAAATCGTCCACCAGAACGCAGAATCAGCCGCAGGAAATCCTGCCGGGGCCAGGAGTCGAGGAACCGGAAGGTCCGTCTCTCCTCCTCCCGTAGTAATGTACTGCTGTAATATGTATTGTACACGTTGGTTCTTGGCCTATGGCCTGATTGATTTATGGTCTACCTTGTGTCTTACAGGAATTGGAACGAACAGGCGCACCCTGGTTTGGGCCTGGGGACCGACTGGGGAGGAACCGTGGAATTTGGACGTAGAGATCGGCATCGATTGGAAATCGATGATCCTCACCGGCTTGCTCCCCACTACCACTGATTTCTTTCCGGACGCCAAGTCGTTAAAATCTGACTACTTTGTCAGCGACTACCCAGTGCTGTTGGAGGAGCAAGTTCGGAAGCTGTGGGCCGGTGCTGCAGCCTCGGTTACTGTGCATAGAGCTGGCGATTTTCGCTACGAACTGCTCGAGGAGCTCGTGGCTCAACGACTGCAGAAAGGATTCCAGATTATCATTCTGGATAAAGATCTCATTCATTCAGCCATTGCTGAACTTTGTCGGGACACGGTATGTTATGTGCGCAAAATATTCTTCCGGGGTTTCGCAAAGCGAACTCTCAATGAACCAACTACGTATTACTCTGTGTGCACGACAGACAGTGCTATTGATCCGACCGTACGTACGAATCGGATCACTTTTATGTTATTTAGCTGCCGGTGGAGAAGGAGTATTTTCTGAACGTGAACAAGATTTATCATCGACTGAGTCTGAGTGGCGAGTGCATCAACGTCACCGCATTCAATCCTCGTCATATGCCGCATCTGGAGCGTGTCGGCTATCAGTACCAGTTCCAAGTGCCGGACGCCGAGACCTACGAATGGTCGCATACCCTCTTCGAGCACCAACTCAGTCTCGGATTCAACTGGAGCGTCATCGATAACTATATTGCTTTCCAGGTTCATTGCATTCATATGCATGTACATACACACGTACGTACGTACGCATACATACATACATACATACATACATACATACATACATACATACATACATACATACATACATACATACATACATACATACATACATACATACATACATACATACATACATACATACATACATGCATTTATACATGTCAGCATCTACTACGTGCTGTGTTGTGGTTATGTTAGGGCGAAGAAGGAGGGGCAGAGGGAGCGAGTGAAGCGTACACTCAGAAGGAGCTCAACTTCTGGTTCGCCCGCTTTTTGTTGGTGCCCAGTCAACAAGCGGCAACGGCGGCCATCAAGGAAGCGACTGTCGGAGTGAATACACGCTGCGATTTGTACACGGCCACGGAGGAGCAGCCGCCCAACAAACTCATGGACGGATTTGTACGCTTTATGGAGGTGCTGAACAGGATACGCAGACTGCAGAAGCAACAACCGAAAGATGCCACACCCACCGACGGAGCAATCGGAGGTATTCCTGGTGTATTGAATGACTGGAGAAAGGCCGAAGCCAAAGAGCTTTCGGCCAGGGAAAGAAACTGGGCAACAGTTTGATATAATTTGACGTGCTTGTTTCGAACTAAGCTACCAACATCAGGGTCCGGATTCGGACAATCGTTTTGCATGCAGGGGTCAGTTGCTGTCTTATCTTGGTGTTATTGACGTATGGTATGAGGGAGGCAGACGTTCGCTATGTTTAGGCGTTGAGCGTGCAGAGCTGAGTGCAGCTAATCCGGATCTTGTTATTTCGGCGCTATTGGACCCGGATCTTGGTCCTGGTTTTCTGGCGCCGACGTCGGACGGACGAATAAAGGTGGAGACGGCGCTGGTTGCCTGGGATCTCGTGCAGTGGCTTCGCGTCAACGTCTCAGATCTGTCCACGCTCGCCCAAGCCAGCGAATTCTGCCAGGAACTGCTTCAACAGGGCAAGATATGCCACATTTCCGGCTGCAATAGCAGTGTTGAAGCTGGAGGAGAACAACAACAGCCGCCGTTGAGGTTTATCAACGGTTTCTGCTTGTACTTTGTGCCGACGGCCAGTAGTACAAGGGAACTGGCACTCAGCCAAACGGGTCTGACTCGCTGGTTGGAAATGGACGTGGAAGAACAGCTCAAGCAACCGCTGGAAACGTATGTGAGCTGCTTTTCTTTACCTGTGTGATTTGTGATGAGCAGTATGCAGTATAGATAGAGGTACTCCCTGTGAAATATGGTGTACGCGTTGTTCAGGGATTCTTCGTGTCCTTATCGACTGAAGAAGGTGAAGTGGGATTTCGACTCGGAGAAGCAGCATCGAGAGTGGGCTCAGCTGGGCTACGCCGCCACGTTCTGCGTGGGCAAGGCGTACGAGTTGCGCCTGCAGTGGCTGGTGGCTACGGGCTCCTCCGTCTCCGACCTGCTGCTGGGCTCCTGGTGTCGTCGCGCCTCCTCCTCCGGCTTCCAACTCTTTCCCGCTCCCAAGGATCCGTTCGCTCTGCCGCAGAACCTCAACTCGGACCCGCTGCGCTGTCCCGTCTACGTGCCCCTGCAGTTGCATCAGGACGAAGCTCAGCTGCTGAAGCCGTTGAGGACAGAAGTACTGCAGCGATTCGGCTTTCTTCCTCTCAACTGCTACGTGCACAGCGGGCCCCCGCGCTCCAAGAAGTACGTCCATCTCACCGGCGGCATGTTTGTGGTATTGACGGAGGAGAAGAGCGGCTTTCTCTGGTCATGGAACAACCTGTTGAGTCATCGCTACAGAACTGCTTACACGGCGGATGAGGCCTTTCAAGATAAGATGCTGGCGGATTTTCGCCGCTTTTGCTCCAACGCAGACTCACGACTAAGAGATTTGCTCAACAGCTTGAAAATGGAACGCCAACAATTGTGATCTCGAGATTTTGGCTTGGGCTCAGAGGCTTTTTTTTATAGATTCTTCTGCTGACTAAGTGATTGCTTGATTTAACACATACCCCGACCTGGCGTCATTGTTGGCAACAACTCGTTCGTTTGTTGTCGGTTTTGTTGTCCGGTTTGATGTTTGTTGTCCGTTTTGTTGTCCGTTTTATATGGATGTTGTCGGTTTTGTTGTCGTTCGTCAACACCCCTATAAAAACGGACAACAAAACGAACAACAAAAAGAAAACGGACAACAAATCCGACAACAAATGAAGGAAGTTGTTGCCAACAATGACGCCAGATCGGAGTATGTGTTAAATTGTTTTATTTCAAAAAAGAAGGTTTTATCAAATGATGATCCGTTCATTATTGATGAAAAACTGGCTTGCTTGTGCCATGTCGTTTTTTCTGGAGGATATGCAGCGTTCTCGTGTTATTGGTCGGTAGGATGGTAACGTGAAACTTCAGATGCGATACGGACAGATTGTGGTTGGTCCTGCTGGAAGTGGCAAGTCCACCTACTGCAATGTGATGGTGAAGCACGGAGAGGCGAGTAAGCGACGGATCAAAGTCGTCAATTTGGACCCGGCCGCTGAGAATTTTTTCTACGATTGCTTCATTGGTGGGTTAATCGGTTTCTCACAATGGCCCACCAGTTGCGCAACCAACATAGGGACGTTGCGTAACCATGGTATCCTCCATGTGTCCGTTGCGCAACCGGTTGACCACTGTGAGGATCCGACTGGGGAGCAGTTAAGTAAAAATTGTAGTTTCTTGCACGTAGGCCTAGATAGTAGGTGTATATTATGCATAAGGTGATGGGTTGCTTCTTGCAGATGTCCGTGAACTAATATCTCTGTCGGACGTAATGGAAGACAAGGACACGCATCTGGGTCCCAATGGCGGCCTGGTATTTTGCATGGAGTACTTGGTGGAGAATTTGGAATGGCTGGAGACGCAACTGGGAGACGATGAAGACGACTACATCTTGTTCGATTGTCCAGGTATGTAGGTACACCTGGTAGTTGTACGCGCATCTTGATATTGCAGGCAGGTCCTAAGCGTTTGCGTATCTATTACTATCATCAGGACTCCTGTTATCATGAATGATTGCAGGTCAAATCGAGCTCTACACCCATTTGCCAGTGATGCAAGCTCTGATAAAATGCCTGCAGAGGCTCAACTTCAATTTGTGCGCCGTATTCCTGCTGGACACACAATTCATGCTGGAGATGTCCAAGTTTTTCTCGGGAACCCTGGTGGCCCTCAGCTCTATGATAGCATTGGAATTGCCTTGCGTAAATGTACTGTCCAAGATGGACTTGCTGAACGGGAAGAATAAGGAGATGGTGATGGAGCTGCTAGACCCTGACTCCCGATTGTTGGCTTTGGAAGAGAACTTTGCAGATGAGCCAGCCAGAGAAGCCTGGAACGCCAAATACAAGAAACTCAACCAAGCCATCGGACAACTGGTACGTGACCGATGCACAATAGTTGCTACTTCGTGTACGTACAACACGTGCACAAGGTGATCCCTCTTGTTTATAGCTGGATGATCACAGTTTGGTCTGTTTCACACCTCTGGATATATCCGAAGAAGAGTCTGTTGACGAAGTGTTGATGACCATTGACAACGCCATCCAATACTGGGAAGGAGCTGAAGTCAAAACAAACAGATACCCGGAGTTTGCCGACGCGCCTCCCGGTCCTGGAAACAACGGAAAATATCCGTCCCACGTTCTCTAAAAATTTCTTGTGTATTTTTCCAACAAAAGCTTTCAACAATAATTCAACGCAACGACAGGAACGAAATGGCATGCACATCTTCAACTATTTGTTTTTTCGTCGTTTCTTCTCTGGTTCCTCCTCAGCAGCAGTTGTTTCACCCTCAGTAGTGATCGCATGCTCAGCGGCTGCTGTCTTGAGCAGATCTCGTTTGATCCCTGATATGACGGCGTGGGCTGCTTTCTTCGTCGACGGATACATCTTTTTCGCAGTGGCTAAGAATGGCTTCTTCCTCCAGAGGGAAGAATTACACAAAGGGGACAAGCATTCATCCATCAGCCTTTCATCCGACGCAAACTTCCTCTGTAAGGAAAGAGGCTTTACGCTGCATATGTACTCATAAAGACAACGGTCAGCTGAGTAGCTGTACTCTTCGTACGTATACATATATAAGTCCATGTACGTATGTACCAGATTCAACTGGCGATGTAGATGGGCTACGCTTCGTAGTAGCAGAATGACAGACGACAAATATCGAGGTTTTCCGGCGTCACCCGTATCTACTTCGTTTCCTCTCTCATCGTCTTTGGACAAGGCCAGAGCTGCCGAAAGAACCTGTAGTGAACACCGATGGAAAGTTGGATACTAGTAGTACTAGTACCAAAAGTACATATACAATGTACATAAGCCATCTACCAAACTACTGTATGTACTGATCATTTTTTTTCTAGCTTCTGCCTGTTATAGAGTGCTTCTCTGGAAATGCACCTTAGGCACCTTTTTTATGGTCCAGCAGCCGTTTTCCAAACATATTGAGCCTTCCGCATTACGTTGCTGACCAGTATAAAATTTAACCCCTCCTGTATGCTGAGATATAGCTGCTGGTAGGCCCAAATTACCCCTCACGTGCCCGCCACTTTTTTCAAAAGTTCTTACAATCATTCTACTCCATTTTCTTCGCTGATTTCGGTTTGGGGCATGCCCCTTCGAAATTTTGATGAATACACCACAAAAATTGACGAAAATGATCAAATTAGCCAAAATTACCTCGTTTTCGACTATATCATGGCATATTTATCAAAATTTCGAAGGGGCATGCCCCAAACCGAAATCAGCGAAGAAAATGGAGTAGAATGATGGTAAGAACTTGTGAAAAAAGTGGCGGGCACGTGAGGGGCAATTTGGGCCTACCAGCAGCTATATCTCAGCATACAGGAGGGGTTAAATTTTATACTGGTCAGCAATGTAATGCGGAAGGCTCAATATGTTTGGAAAACGACTGCTGGACCATAAAAAAGGTGCCTAAGGTGCATTTCCAGAGAAGCACTCTATAACAGGCAGAAGCTAGAAAAAAATGATCAGTAGTACGTAGGAAGGTAAGGTCGATAGTCATTCCTGCATACGTTCACGATTCCTTTGTGCAGCCTCTTCAAAAACTTCCTCCACAGCTTCTTCCTCCACGGATGCTCAGCTGTAGGTGTTTGATTTTTGGCGCAAAAGTACATACACCACATCACTGCTTCGGTCTGAAGAGAACCAAAACACACATTTCTCCCCAAAATACTATTGCACTTTATGTATGTAAGTACGTACTACGTACTTTTCGGAATACACGAATAGCTCCCTCTGCAAAGGCGAATCGAAGCAAGGAAGGAAATTCTGGCAGGAAAAACATCTGAAAACCATCATGCACACAGCTACAGCACGCTGGCTAGAATGTGGCTAACCGACGATCTTCTTACGCACCACTTACAGTATTTTTCTGAAGCGCAAGGGTAAAGAGTGCCTCCGGAGTAGTACAGGACCGGTCCGTCATGTAGCTATGCATCTCTTCCATGAACACCATTAATACCGCCTCGGCACAATCGGAACTCGTTGCCGGGCTGTCGGCTAGCTTCACCTGTGAAAGCCTCCATACAAGTTTCCCATATCATAAAAATGGGTGCGTGGAATAAGTGAGCGAACATCGTCCACTTACCAAGAATCTGATGCACTCTCCAGCTGTCAGCTGCACGTTGGGACTCAGGATGGACTGGGAGACAGCGAACAGACGCCGCATACACTCCACCACCGACTCGTCCGACACAGAATCTCCAACCGCCTGCAAACTAACTGCAGTACTCCAACTAAACCTGCACACGTCACATAGAAATAATATACTGCATGTACTCTACGTCCTTTACACATTTATGAGCGCAAGCCATGGCCAACAGTGAGCGCGCTCTTTCCAACACAGCGTCCTCATCTTTCATCCGCACAGCGTCCCTCGCGACAGCAAGTAAAGGCTCCAATAAGCTCTGAAAGCAGTGCACATGGTACAGAATAAGACGAAAATATCCAGCTGTAATATCAACGGCGCCTACCAAGATGCAGTGCAGTTTGGGCGAGGAATGCAGATAGACGAGGAGGAGGTCAAAGCATCGCAATCGAAAGACGCGTCCTTCTTCCTCCTTTCTTCTCTTCCCTCCTCCCTTCTCCAGAATATGAGAACGAAAGGCAGCCGCTACACCCGCGTCCAAACGCAACATCGTCTCGTCACTCAAATCACTCGCCTCAAACAATGCACGTCACCTATACCTTACGTGCAGTACAATGTATACCTATGTAGGTACGTACAGTTCAGCACAAACACAGAGTGCGCTCTCCGCACGTAGATAGATAGTAGTACATGCCCGGGTAGGCGATTTCTATGTATGTATACACGGTACAAGCAATGCAGGTTGCTCTACATTATCAGATTATATTATTTCTTTTGTTTGTACAAGGGACAGCTTACCTGATCGTCGATATCATCCTGTTCTTTAGCCGTGTTTTCTTTTTCGGCGGCAACCGCCGCACCTAAAGCACCCTTGACAGACTCCAGCAAATGAGAATCCACATCCGATTCATTGGCATCAGAAGAAGAAGTATCATCAGACTCCGTCTCGTCCTCTTCTTCTACTTCTTCCATGAGAGCGTCAGTGTTTCCAGGTTTTAATGCCTACAAACATGTCATGCACGCCATACAACATGAACTTACAGAACTGCACTTTCATAGTACCTACCTCCAACACTGGATCCAGCGTACTCGGAGTCATGAATTCTGTCAAGTAATGCAGAGTCACATGAATGACAGATTTCATGTTCTTGTACTGTGGCTCTGACAACAATGACAGCAATAGATCTATAAGGACAGCCAACCACGACGCCTCCCCTCCAGTATCAGTCCCCCGCTTCTTGGCACGCTCGAAGCATTCAAGAATCTCCTAAAACCGTCAGCTATAGTTTTGTCAAGTAGCCAATCCATCGCAGCTACCAGTACACAGATGTAAAGCAAGAGATCAAAACGGAAAGCATATGCATATCCTGCATGCATGCGTGTGCAGTGCATCACAAGCACACGTATTTCAGAAAAGAAACACACAGTAAGCCTAATCTGACCTGAAGAGTGTTTCGTCTCTTTTTCGCTGTGTCGGCCATAGCCCAAGCCGTGGAATAGGAGATAAGAGTAAGGAAGGCGCGTTGCATACTGGTCAACTCCTGCTTTTGACCGAGAAGCTGGTCGAGTAGACGCAGCCCCTCCGTAACTGCATCCGTCTGCTCCTCTCCCTCCAACTGCTGCAGTACCTTTCGAATCAGTCTCGCTTTCTCAAGAGTCAGCCCAATACGACAGTGGCCGCGCTTGAGACTCACAACACAGAGACTGTGCAGACAGCTGGCGAAGGCAGAGATGAGCATCGGAGCTCTTGCAGCGTCGGTCCTTGCGTCAGTTGTGGCAAGCAACGCAGCCAACTGACTCAGCGCTTCCTTTGCCAAGGATGGATCCTCGTCTCTGACTGTTCCTATCATTTTCTCCACTTGTCTCAGGTAGCTGCGCAAGACAGTGTCGTCAGAAGAGGCAGATATTGGTTGACCAATCTGTACAGAACAGAGCACAATGACAATCTGACAGAGTCCTGCGAGAGTGGTCTCAGGACCTCTGCCCGAGCTGCGCAATTTACACGTACTCCTGAAGAAAAGAAATTTTCTTTTTTTGCAGCACCGGCAACAGCCCAAGCGCAAAGACAACCCTCGCTGGATGGACTATAATAGTATACTGTACATTTACTGTGAGTGAACAGAACAGCACGTGGTCTGGACCTTTCTCAGATAAATCTGAGCCTGTGCAGTAGGCAGCGACAACATCAAAGTTTCCCCCAATCGATGTTTGGTCTGGCGATCAAATAATGCCACGCTGGAGATGCGAGTCAATAGAGACAGCATCTCCTCTCCATTCAGTCTTTTCGCCCTCGCCGCCACACATGCCTTATCCAGTATGCTCGTTGTTATGGGACGGCACAATTTGGCATTTGAAATATCCATGCTGAGCTGAAGGAGCCGTCGAAGCAGGCAATCGCTCAAGATTGATAAGATCTGTCATCACAATATTACACACATTCACAATTCTGTCCAGCTTTCAATGCAGTATGTACTGTACTCCAACCTGAACAGAATTCAATTCCGCTGACGACAAGGCGACATCAGCCAGTCTGAGTCCAGCCAACTGAAGCTCTCTTCTCTCTGCAGATAGAAAGCCATCGTCAACTGTTGTCTTCCAGAACTCGTTGAAGTTAGCAACAGCCACATGCCTCAAGAGCAATGGCCAAACGGGATGAACGTGAGAACCTTGACACGAGCCCTGTGCACAAAAGTAGCAAGATGAAGATTAGAAGGGCATGAAGCAACAACATGCAGCGAATATCCATTCTGCTCAAATTGTTCCTGCATACCTTCACCAATTCTTTGATGTGGCCCAGAGTTACTGAATCACTCGTAACCACCTGCTGGTGTCCCACCACAGCCTAAAATGAACATAACAGGGTGCGGAACAAAGAACGTAACCTGTCCTGAGACGAACACGACAATCAACAACAAAGCGCACAGGAAATTGTGAGCAAAGTTCCAAGAATAGCCACAAGTCATCAGCCTTGGTCGATATGCCTGGCTTAATCTCCGATATGGCTTCACAGAGATACGGCCACAGACATTCTTTGAACTCCGCCTCTTCAATCTACAAATCAACATCATCTGGCAAAACAAATATTAATGCAACTCTAAGCAAAAGGAATATTTTATGCAACTATTGCGCTACAATAGGGTTCCACATAATAATTTACCCGCCACCCCTAGTTTCGTGCCGGGGTCTGAGTAACGTACCTGTTTGGTCCATGCAGTGATGCAGTGCGTGAAGAAAGACGAAAGATGGGTATGCTCACGCCGAAATATCATCAGTTTCTCTATCAGCGACTTCCAAACCTGTACAGTGTACACATATGAACGTACTGTACGCATGGTACCCGAACAAAACGCGACAAAGAAGGATACAGCATGGATGAGAAGTACCGTATTTTTGGGTGGTATATGTCCAAATGTATTTTAACAAATGTAGGGTACTTTGGGGCATACCCGGCTATGGGAAAATCCGGCCACCTAAGTGTCAGGGCTGTATATTTCAGCAAGCAATTGACCGATTGAGACAAATTCCTTTTGTATGTCTGTCCTCTTTCAAATGAGTTATTTGATTCATCATTCGCTGAAACAGCAAGTTCAAAGGAGCTAAGGTGGCCGGGTTTACCCCACAGTACCCTACCTAACCCAAAACCAGACCAGACCTCGAGTAATACACCCCAAATATTCGATACAAATCTTTACACACCTTCCGATGCGTTAACGCCATGGCCAGGTAGCATAGTATGTGTCCAATTAGCCGAGAGGCCAGAGGTACCTACAAAATTAACGAACACTACCAAGGTCTCCAGACACAACGTTCATGTACGTCTTATAGGTAAGGTACATATTTGAAGGCTATCCGCTAGTTGCACTACAAGGCTAGTTGCGCAAAGCGGTCACGAGGTGCCTCGTACATGTAGACCACCCAGGAGTCTTAGTGGCGAACATACATCGCTATTTCCAGCGACAGGAAGTTCTACGTCGATTATCTGGGTCAATTTGTTCAGCTGTTTCTCTGATAAGGAGCTTCTTGCGAGCTCTGCCAGTGCTGCAGAATGTCCGAGACGGACAGCCAAACGGCCAGAGCTCATGCCTCGGACCAAACGCCGCAGAACATAATCCAACACCTTCCCATCATTATCCTTTGCTTCAGGTGTCTATATACAAAAATACAAATAGGTACGCATACTCTACTCTACTATGTCCTACTTACACATCATTTGCAGTAGATACCTACCTGATGGGCACAGATTGAATGGCAAAGATCATGACAAGCAAATATGCGCTTGTCTTGGCCAACTTCCGCCAGGCCCCAAAAATGATTCAAGACCTCAGCAGGGGGAGATCTCCATGCTCCACCACTTGCCTTCTTCACATTCTTCTTCTCTGCCATCGCGTCTGCAAATCTTTTCATCCTCCATACATCCGTCCTGCCATGACGCGATGCGATGCGGCTCTTCCTCAGCAGCAAAGGCACTCAGGCATGACCCTAAGAGGCCCGCCCCCCCCCCCCCCCCCCCCCCCCCACGGGATGCGATGCGGCTCTTCCTCAGCAGCAAAGGCACTAAAAAAAAACTTGTAAGTAAGTTTAATATTATGCAATATGTTTCAGGCTGTTGTTGGGTTTGTCTTTGCTGCTTGCTCGAAAAGAGTCGGAAGAGAACGAAGGCGGAAGTGGAATCGAATCAATGGATAAGGAAGGAATGGCGAGAGACTCTGCGTCGCCTGAATGCAAGCAGGCACTCTGGGAGGCGGGCCTGTCTTCTTCTTTCCTCTGAACGAACACGCAAATCGGCTTGGAGAAAGCTATCGGATGCCTATTGGATTTTCTCTACAAGCATTCCAAGGTGTGCTCGAACACTTTTCGCAAGCAGAGATATTCGAACTAAGCTTTGGGCAGAGAAGTTCTTTGGAGAGGAAACTGCCTGGAATAAGTGCTAAATTGAAGCGCTACCGTCTTCGCTCTCCGGCTGTCCCTCGCTATCTGCCTCACTGGAAGCGTATTTCACCTGCTCAACGAAGGACGATTACCAGCTTAGCTGTGGCCAGAGAGAGAAAACCAGACGAGAGTTGGCTTGCACTTCGGAACTTTTGGAAGAAGCTGCTGCTGCCCACAAAGCCAGTGCTTCCGTCCCTTCAGACGCTGTCAGCTCAATAGAAGACGTTTTCTCGCGACTAGGACGTGATGCTGCAGTACCGAAAGGCTTTTTCTCTGGCATGTAAGTTGTGCACATACCACAAGGAGGGTTCTGCTCTGCGCCAAACGAGCTTTCTCATATGACATGACTGCATGTGCGCAGAATGGTCTTTTCTTGCATACGTTCTTTAGCTCGCCTCTCCAATAAAAAAAACCGTTTGATTCTATCTGCTCTCAGTGTCGAGATATCGCCGATTTCCTTCAGTACTAAAATCGGCAAATTGGGCGTGGACCATTGGGCAATTTTGAACCTCGCAAACACCCGAATAAAAATCAAAAGTGGTATAAATATGCATACGTGATGAAAACAATAAAAATGGGCATCGGGCGTACAGGGTCGTGGGGTGTCGTGGTTTGCGTGGTTTAGCGTCTGCCAAATGGTGACACGATTTTAGTACTGAAGGAAATCGGCGATATCTCGACACTGAGAGCAGATAGAATCAAACGGTTTTTTTTATGCATAATCGTTGCATTATAGCCACCTATTTGTCCAGTGTGAAAAATATGTCACATTATCAGCCTGAAACATATTGAATATTATAAGAAATTACTTATCAGCTATTGCTGAAAATATGCGCAAATGTCTTAGAATTATCATGCAAAAAACCGTTTCTTTCTATGTAACTTATTTCTGGAGAAAACTAAACTTGCGCAAATTTCGTCCTATGCCGCATACAGTACGTAGGGGCCTTTGGGCGCACTAAAAAAATCAATATTTTCCTGTGAAAAGTACGGGTGGAAAGGAAGGGAGGGGGGGGGCCTTCGTCAGAAGGCCTCTCTAGGAGTACATGACTCAGGGCACTCAGGAACTCGTCGTTTGCGCAAAATAAAAACAGAAATAAATGCGGATTTCTGTCCATGCTTCACGTACTACTATTTTATAACAACATAGGAAGTAGGGAAACGGAAACGGCAATCCATCATCCCATCATATTGCTCAGCCATAATTTGTATTCCTGTCCTCAGCGATTTTTGCGGCCGTTTGACGGCCGTCCAATGGCCGTTTTGACGGCCGTATTGTTGCCGTTTTCCGTAAGCGGCCGTTTGCGCCGTTTTTTACTTTTCGTTACTTAGTAAGAGCAACCAGGGTAAGAAGCGAAGAGAGAAGGCAGAAACTGAAAACTGAAGAACATTTGCGCATGTGGTGGGCTAAATCCTGGCAAAAGTCCCTGATATTGATATCATAGAAAAAAACGGAGGAATAGCAAATTTTCGAGTCGTGTGGCAATTTTGGTGGTGAGGAGCGATGAAAAATAAAAAACGGCGCAAAACAACGAATGGCCATAACGATGGCCATAATATAATGGCCGATTTCTGGCTGAAAAACGGCAACAAAACAGCTGACAACCATTGGACGGCAGTCAAATGGCTGGAATTTTGTGCAGAACAGAGCGCCCCATATGTACTGTAGTGTACCTAAACCTACCTATATAAGCTGGTCATAAGCTACCCATAGCCGCTCCCATATCAAGCTAAGATGCCTATAAGCCTGCTTGGGGGTGTATTGTACCAGAATAACCCTGTTTTGACCTCAATTATGCCCTAAAACACGTGCTTTTGACCTAAGAAATATGCCTCTGCGCACCTCTCAAAAACATAAAAAAAATGTCCCATGCATAGCCCCCTATGCATAGCCTCATCTGGTAAATATACTACTTGTTTCATCCTGTTCTTCAGCAGTGTTGAAGAGCGCTTCTCTGGAAATGTACCTTAGGTACCTTTTTTATGGTCCAGCAGCCATTTTCCAAACATATTGGGACTTCCGCATTACATTGCTAACCAGTTTGCAATTTAACCGATACTGAATATGCCTGCCTACTCCATTCATTTATGCGCATGCATGCGCATGGAAAAAAGGAGCTCCAGTACATAGGTGCGCATGCATGCGCATTTTTGAAGTGCCGGTCGACTTTTATGCGCACAGTTCCTCATAAATGCGCATGAATGTGCATCTTAGGTACTGGAGCTCCTTTTTTCCATGCGCATGCATGCGCATAAATGAATGGAGTTGGCAGGCATATTCAGTATCAGTTAACCCCTCCTGTATGCTGAGATACGGCTGCTGGTAGGCCCAATTTTCCCCCCACTTGCCCGCCACTTTTTTCAAAAGTTCTTACCATCATTCTACTCCATTTTCTTCACAGATTTCGAATTGGGGCATGCCCCTTCGATATTTTGATGAATATACCATGATATAGTCAAAAAAGAGGTGATTTTGGCTAATTTGATCATTTTCGTCAATTTTTGTCGTGTATTTATCAAAATATCGAAGGGGCATGCCCCAAACCGAAATCTGCGAACTAAATGGAGTAGAATGATGTTAAGAATTTTTGAAAAAAGTGGCGGGCAAGTGGGGGGAAAATTGGGCCTACCAGCAGCCGTATCTCAGCATACAGGAGGGGTTAAATTGCAAACTGGTTAGCAATGTAATGCGGAAGTCCCAATATGTTTGGAAAATGGCTGCTGGACCATAAAAAAGGTACCTAAGGTGCATTTCCAGAGAAGCGCTCTTCAACACTGCTGAAGAACAGGATGAAACAAGTAGTAGGACCTCTCAATTTTTGCCGGTTTTTGCCGTGCCCCATGTAGGATCTCTCAATTTTTGCCGGTTTTTGCCGTGCCCCATATAGGGCCTCTCGGTAAATAAATACGGTATATGACGCCGTCTGTGTCATTGCAGGTACGATTGCCTTTTAGCCCACCCTATTACAGTACGTTAAGTACATAGTAAAACGAAGACGATGACACCTGCTGAGCATCTTGATGGGATAATGGTGCGTTCGTTGTTGTTGTTGTTGTTGATGACTGCCGACTGGCTTCAATGTAGGGTCTGTCTAAAAGGCTGACGTTGACGCTGACGCTGACGCGGTGACTAAAAGGCTGACGCCAGCTGACGCTGACGGTTACAATTCTGAAAAAAAATGCAAACGGTGCAAAAAAAATTTCCAGAAAATTGCGTCAGCGTCAGCATTTTATAGTACAAATTATAATTCTAGGACCCATGTATTATTTATCTCGAGAACTACGCGACGTAGAGCAAAGCGGTCAAAACTTCCACGGATAACTTTAGCTCGCCTCTCCAATAAAAAAAACCGTTTGATTCTATCTGCTCTCAGTGTCGAGATCTCGCCAAATTCCTTCAGCACTGAAATCGTGTCACCTTTCGGCAGACGCTAAACCACGCAAACCACGACACCCTACGACCCTGTACGCCCGATGCGCATTTTCATCGTCTTCATCACGTATGCTTATTTCTGCCATTTTGATTTTTCGGGAGTTTGCGAGGTTTAGAATTGCCCAATGGTCCACGCCCGATTTGGCGATTTTAGTACTGAAGAAATTTGGCGAGATCTCGACACACAGAGCAGCTGGAGACAAACGGTTTTTTTTATTGGAGAGGCGAGCTAAAGTTATCCGTGGAAGTTTGACCGCTTTGCTCTACGTCGCGTAGTTCTCGAGATAAATAATACATGGGTCCTAGAATTATAATTTGTACTTTAGTCTGGAATAAATGACAATCAAGTACATTGAAGACTATTGATCACAAAGAGGTTAGTTAGCAAGCAAGTAAACACTTCTGGAGTAGGAAAACAGGAAAAATGAACAAGCAGCAGTTCATAAAAATGCACAAAATTTGACATCATCTGACACTGGCATAGTGACCATTTATTAAGGTCTCACACTATAGATCTCTGAGCCGTGGACTCCTGTACAACTACTGAAGTATCTGGTGATATCTAATTCCAGCTGTTTTCACTTCCTGACACCATACGATCATCCGTCTGCTTGTTTTCCATTAGCTGTTTCCGCTCCAGTCGCGCTCTCTGCGCTCGTCTTCGTACTATGCAGGGACAACTGTCTATGCATGGACTTCTTGATAAATTCGGTCCAGGCTCTCCTGAGCCAATGAAAGCGAGTTGCGAGGAGATCAAGATATCGATCGAAAGCTTGTTACATGACCTCTTTGATGCGCCATAGAGCGCCTCTTGAAACGGCCTCTCCGTGGCGTTATTCTTGATTGAAACGATAACTTTTTCAAACACGTATTTCTTGGATAACTTTGCGTAGAGGCAACGTAGAGAGGCGCTGCAGGTACCGATCGATTCCTCTCGTCAAGACGCGTTGAATGGTGTGCCGCATGTTGAAAAATACCCAGTGGTTCCTTCGGAACACCCAAATCGCATGGTTTTTATGGTGTTCTTCGGCGTGTCGTACTGCGCCGAATACAAGAGCTTTGGCGCTGCCGTTTGGTGTACATGTAGAGGAAGAATGATACTTTATTCACATTATGACGGATCACTTTTATCTTGCGTACAACGGCTACGACGAAGCCTCAAAGTTGGCTCCGAAACTATAGCGTGAGACCTTAAAGGGTTCTAATGATGCAGCTAACTAGCTGCATCCTTGGCAACACTTCTCTGACAAAAATGGCAGACAGGAAGAATTTGCTCAACTAAGCCTAAGCCTAAGCCTGCTGCTTGTTCATTTTTCCTGTTTTTCTACTCCAGAACTGTTTGCTTGCTTGCTAAGTAACCTCTTTGTGATCTGTAGTCTTCAATGTACTTGATTGGCAATCATTCCAGGCTAAAATGCTGACGCTGACGCAATTTTTAGGAAAAAATTTTGCTTCGTTTGCATTTTTGTTCAGAATTGTTATCGTCAGCGTCAGCCTTTTATAGTACAAATTATAATTCTGGGACCCATGCATTATTTATCTCGAGAACTACGCGACGTAGAGCAAAGCGGTCAAAACTTCCACGGATAACTTTAGCTCGCCTCTCCAATAAAAAAACCGCTTGCGTCTATCTGCTCTCAGTGGCGAGATATCGCCAAATTCCTTCAGTACTGAAATCGTGTCACCATTTGGCAGACGCTAAACCACGCAAACCACGACACCCCACGACCCTGTACGCCTGATGCCCATTTTTAGCGTTTTCATCACGTATGCGTATTTCTACCACTTTTGATTTTTCGGGCGTTTGCGAGGTTTAGAATCGCCCAATGGTCCACGCCCAATTTGGCGATTTTAGTACTGAAGGAATTTGGCGAGATCTCGACACTGAGAGCAGATAGAATCAAACGGTTTTTTTATTGGAGAGGCGAGCTAAAGTTATCCGTGGAAGTTTTGACCGCTTTGCTCTACGTCGCGTAGTTCTCGAGATAAATAATGCATGGGTCCCAGAATTATAATTTGTACTTTAGTCACTGCGTCAGCGTCAGCGTCAACGTCAGCCTTTTAGTCAGACCCTTCAATGCAAGGACTGCCTTCAATGTATAGGTAGCCAGTATAGTGTGTTGTGCAGTGATTAGTGTATTGCGATGACAACTCCAACAGCTGAAAAGAAGGAAACCGATGCAAAGCTGGTGGAGTCATTGGAAGAACTGTTCAAGGATCGTTACACAGAGAGGGATAAGGCCTATGCACGTGCTAAATATGGTTTGTTGTTCCCAGCGCCCACCATATTTCCGTGGATTAGCAAGCCGAAGAGGAACTTTGACTACACAAACAGGTAAAGCGTACGAAGACGTTTCTTCACCGTTGCGGCGTCAGCCATACTCAGCCACTGGGCAATAGGGATATCCAAGGCAAGCACAGCTAATACCGTGTTATTGATTAGCGACGTACGCTCGAAAAGCGAGCAACTGCACCGCAAATGGACCTTTCTGGCGAACGTGCGTACGTTAGTAATAGTCGCTCTGCAGGAGAAATTTTTTCATGATAGATGATAGGCAGCTAAAATCTCAGTGGAAAATAGGCATATGTCGAATGTACGTCGCTAAAATCAACGCGGCATAATGTCGCCTTCAGGATAGACCTACATACAGTACGTTTGACGAATGCCCGATGCTGTGATTTGTGGTATTGGGGCGTACGTGGAACATACAGTACGGTCACTACTGAAGGCGGCATATAATACGCAGCGCTGTTGGTTCTAAGTACGTATTGTAATATGGCTGCTTGATGACTGATGTTCAGGGGTGAACAGAAGCGCAAATATGAGCGTGAAGCCGACGAAGAAGACAACCGTCAACAGTCGAAAAGATCTCGCCGTGATGACTGAGAATAACAGCTCTTATAAGGGATTCACATTAACGGTTGACAGTGGCTATTGTCCATCTCTGCCAAAGGAAATACCATTGTAAAAGCATTTGTGGTGATAGCTCAGCTGCAATAGGGCGAATTTGATCTGGAATGGGCTCTATCAACCTATTTTTGATATCGCTTCAATATAGGCTGAGCAGCTCTTGGCCACCTCCCCTTTGACCCACGACTCCGGCACCACCGACCCTCAAAAATGTCCTTTTTACCCGTTGGACGTATTTCGAAATTGTCCATATGGGAAGTTTTAACTTTTTTTACATTATTTTTAGCATGCAAAACTTTTTCAAAAATTCGTTGTTGCTAGTACATTTTTTATGAAATTTCTATTTCTTGCTTTGCTTTACTGTGTACATAATTTGTTTTTTATGCTAAATGCGCCATTAGTGAGGGAATTTCACGAAACAAAAAATTTTTAAAAACACAGTGAAGGAAGGCGCATCCATCCATATACATTATGTCGCGATATGCCCAAGGGGTAAAAAGGACATTTTTGAGGGTCGGTGGGTCCGGGAGTCGTGGGTCAAAGGGGAGGTGGCCAAGAGCTGCTCAGCCTATATTGAAGCGATATCAAAAATAGGTTGATAGAGCCCATTTCAGATCAAATTCGCCCTATTGCAGCTGAGCTATCACCACAAATGCTTTTACAATGGTATTTCCTTTGGCAGAGATGGACAATATGCCTTATACTACACGACTGCAGACATTTACACACTTTACAGTGACTGCGCGTAGAATAGGCATGGCTACCGCCAACCGTCCACCACTGTTTCTTTATAAATCGAGCATATACATACAACGTAGGCGTGGTCCTATTTTAGTGGAGCTGGACACGTAGTGATCGTGGTCCATCGGTGCAAGTTTTTGCGGAGTAGGCTAATAAATGCTGCTTGTAGCTTTCCGTTGCGTTGCAAAGTCTCCGTGCATATCACACGCATCAAAGGGACGAGTCGATCGCTTTAGCAACCGCCTGAAACTTCAGCAGTAGATTATGTTCATTCCATTTTACCTTCTCGCACCAGCCAGTAGTAGGTAATATGTTGGTAGTGATATCAAATGTGGCTTTTTTAAGGTCTCACACTATAGTTTTCTGGGAGTCCGTGGATCATCCTTCTAGAGGTCCATGCTTCATCCCTCTAGAAGTCCCTGCGTAGACGATGTGCTGCTCGAAAGACTGCCGCTGTAGTCCAGCTGCAACTTCTCGTTGCGCATATATATAGGGGCTACTGGTTATTAAACATCATCTTCATGAGTTCACCCAAAAAACGTCAGACAACGTTATACCATATGAACACGTTTCTATCTCTCCTGGGCCAACGAAAGCGAGTTGAGAGGAGATCAAGATACCGATGGATAGCTTGTTACACGATCTCTTAAACGCGCCATATAGCGCCTCTTGAAACGGCCTATCCGTGGCGCTATTCTTGATTGAAACGATAACTTTTTCAAACACGTTTTTTATGGATAACTTTGCGTAGAGGCAACGTAGAGAGGCGCCGCAGGTACCGATCGATTCCTCTCGTAAAGACGCGTTCAACGGTATGCCTGGTGTTGAAAAATACCCAGCGGTTCCTTCGGAACACCCAAATCGCATGGTTTTTATGGTGTTCTTTGGCGTGTTGTACTGCGCCGAATACAGGAGCTTTGGCGTTGCAGTTTGGTGTACGTGTAGAGGAAGAATGATACTTTATTCACATTATGACGGATCACTTTTATCTTGCGTACAACGGCTACGACGAAGCCTCAAAGTTGGCTCCGAAACTATAGTGTGAGACCTTAACGTTCATGAAAACGCATACCTACCTTGGTGAGGTCGATGCCGGTGAGTGCCTGTACGGCAGGCGGTAGTGTTCCGCTGAGTCTGGCGATTTCTCCAGTCACTCGATCTTCACCTCCGATCATCACCACCTCCTTCGTTTTCGCCAGTGGAGCCGCCACTTCGGCCGCTATCTACATACGTACACACACCGTACATACACACACCACATAGTACATACATACGTACACATACTTTTGGGAGTGATTCGAGGACGAGTTGTGTGACGGCGGCGTCTCCATAGTGTTTGTAGGCGTTGGCCTTCATTCTCATCTTCTCTGCTTCTGCCATTCCCACCGCTTCGATGGCCGCCGCCTCAGCACTACCCAACAGCTTCACTCGTTCTGCCTCTGCCGTCGCTTCTTGAATCGTCTTCGTCCTACAATTACAATACATCCAAAGAAGAAACGAAATAGCTGATTTACTACATTTCCGCGTGGTTAGGTAAGTACATATGTTATCTAGGAAGGACACCTTCTTCCTTTGGCCAGTACTTGGACGCGGTATGCTTCTGATTCAGCTGGTAGTCGGACAGTGGAGAAGAGTTCTTTTTCTTTCCTTTCAATCTCTTTCTCTTCCACAGCGATCTGCTTCTTCCTCGTCACAACTTCGATTTGCACTTCCTCCTGTCGGATGTTCTGATTCAGCCTGGCAGACTGCAGTTGGTACGCCAACTCCGCCTCAGCTTTCTCAAACAGTTTTGTTGGTCTAGTGCATGCATATGTACATACGTGCACAAACAGACATCGTATACGTAGGTATGGTACCCAATTACTTGGTTTCGTAATATTTGGATATCCAAATAAATTGGGCATTTGAAAACCCAAATAATTGGGGCGAATCAGCCAGGGATGGGCTTTTTCGTTTACACTACTTTTATGTCCTCCATTCCCCTAAAGCAGAATTATACATTTTTGGTAATACCTTTGTATTGACTTCAGTGTCAAAGTCAGCCTGCTTCAGTTGGTATTCCCTGCTGAAATTGGCAATTTTAGTGTCGACAACATATCGAACATCCATTGCTGCTCGTTGAGCTTCAGCTTCCTACATACAATTAGCACTATCACTTGGGGGCCCGGCCCAACCAACGATCCAACAATGTAAGCAGTAATGTACAGTCCATATGGGTCTGTTTTCTTTCCATTATTGTGTTATATACAGGGTGATCCAAAATATACTCCGCAGCTTTCCGTGCCTGTAACTCAAATTTTAATACGGTTTTTTATTCAGTACCGCACGAGTCAATCGCCCTACACAACACACCATAAACCATCGCAACTTCCGAACTAATAGGTAGCCTATAATGAACCAAGCACGTGAAATTTTGTACACTCCGACTCTGAAGCTTGGCTTTTCGATAAAAAAGAGCCAGGAAAATTTTACTTGCCCTTTGCGGAGATAATTTTTGTGACGCTGGAAGGAGTTTGTTTTGGAACACTCTGTAGTCCCAACAGCATTACAGCTTTACGTACCTTGATTCCTGCATCTCGATGCGCTTGTGCGACCCCAATGTCCGCGTTTCTCTTTACCAAAGCCGTTTGTGTTCTTCCCAGTGAGTCCAAGTACATCACTTTGTCTTCCACGTCTTTAATGGTGAATGAGAGAATCTCCATGCCCATACGACCCAAATCAGGAGCGGCCACTTCCCGCACTAATTCTGCAAATTTTTCCCGGTCTTGAAATACTGCCTCCACAGTCATGGTGCCTATAAGAAATCCCAGGCTGATCCAACAAAGTTAGTAGGTGACACAATCATGTATGTACGGTACGTATGCTGACAAACTTTTACAACGTCGAAAGCACCTACCAAGAATGGCTCTCAAATGACCATCCAGGGTTTGCAAGATGACATTTCCGATGTCTTGAGCTGATCTGCCCAGAAACTGTTCAGCAGCTGTTTCCAGTAAGTGCTGCTCTCTCATTACTTTGACTTGAGCTACTCCAGTCACAGTCAGTGGAACACCCAGCGCTGTCTCCACGTCATCGCATCTCGGGTTCAGTGTCATCACCTCCAAGCTCAAACTGTTTGAATTGAACACAATAATGCCATAACTATCGTAGAGCTCACAATACATTGAATGTACATTGTTTTGCTTGCGTACTGTGGCTTACAATTTCACGTTGTGCACACACCACCATGCCCAAGCCCATCCTCCAACAATGAAGCGCTTAGAGCTCGAACCAAAACACCCACCTGGTTCAAACAAGTGCCACGATCCATGGCAACAAAATGGAAACTCACAGAACATAACATACAGTACGTACAATAATACATCTCTAAGCGAGCGTGAGGAACCTATCTACAGCATTGTATGGTCATTTACCTGACACCACCATTGCCTGATTTGGCCCAGCGGTGTGAACATTCCCCATGACGTTATTGTTGTTTCCAGTAACAATAAGTAAGTAATACGATTATTTTTGCTATTTTTCTTCTGTCAGCACATAATGACGAAAAATATTTATCTCGACACTCAAGGTAATGCTGCTATGTACAGTCAGTTGCTCGAGGAGAGAAGGGACCACTTCGCTGCCCTTTTTGAGCGGAATAGGACAACTTTTCTTCACTCCCGTGGACATGGAACCATGGATTCTGCGCAAAACAAGCAGCAACCAACCTTCTCTCCAGCAACCAATTCTCATCTGTATGTATCGAAGATCATGCAAAGTAAAGCTAACACATACACAGTGTCGCTCAGAGCGCGTGTAAAACTTGGCTCAATCATATTGTTGACTTAACATCAATTCACGCACGTATACGTACTTACTATACCACTATCTATGTATCTGCATCTGCACTTTACAGTCTGTTCATTCACAGGCCAATCAAATTTAGGCCGGTTAGCATGGAGCTAATTATTGGGCGCGGTAAATTGGATGGGATGGATAAAACTGGAGGTCTACGGTATGTTGAAACAGGTCATTGCCATAAAAACTCAAGAAAATACGAAAAGGGAACAAATGACAACTTTTCACACTCATGATGATGAAGGATTTTTCTGGTAATGTTACATCATGGAACAAAATAAAACTACTGTGACCTCACCTACCAAAGGTATACTTTCAAAAAAACTATCAAAGTAAAAAGATAGACACGATTATGTCCACAAAACTGATCTCTCCAGCGACGGAAACATACTTATTATCATCACGCAAGAAAAAATACTGTTAACTACTGGCCAAACTATAGATGAAGTAACTTCATCTATAGTTTGGGCAGAGAGAGTTCACTGTGAGACTCAAGTCGTCCTGTGAAACTTGCATGTACTTCTGCAAAAAATAGGAGTACACGAAGCACGGACAGAAATCCGCATTTTTGTGAATCCATTTTACGCAACGCGCCTTGAAAGCCATAGTGAACTCTTTCTGGCAACTTTCTTACGATAGGATTATGGAAAAAATCTAGAACACGGAGACTCGTCAAGTTTGATTGAGTGAGAGAGTACAACTGAACCTTGTGCAAAATTATGGTAGCTAGCTACGAACCAGTACCATTCGTGCAAACATGAGAATCAAACTGGATTATTGATCATACTTATGTCACCTGGCCAAACGAATGCGCAGTGCAGTGTTGCTCTGACTTTATGCCTCTATGGCTTTCTTCACCACCTATAAACGAAGACTCATATGCATCATGCATGTCATGTACAAACTTTGTCTGCGACAAGTCAATCAAGCTGCCTCATCTGACTGATGAGATGTGCGATCTGTGGTCTGGTGGCAGTTTACTGATCCGATCGAAAGGCGAAATCGTGTGACTGAGTTAAGGCGCTCGCCTGGAACGCGAGAGGTCCAGGGTTCGATTCCCTGGCACATCTGGTAAATTTTCCTTCTCGATTCTAATCCAGGTTATCCACGACATGCGTTAACCAGCTCCAATATGCCCTCGCCCGCTCAGCCGGTTGGCCGCCCGCGGGCCACCTGAAACGTCGGTCGAATGAATAATTTTTTCCTGTTTCCGCTGGCGCTTTTTTTCGATTCCGAGCGGCCCGCGGGCTGAGCGGGCGAGGGCATATTGGAGCTGGTTAAAATTCCTGAGTGGTCGGAGCAGGCTCCTCCTTTTTCAGTGTGTTTTTAGATCGGTGCCGACGGGGTCGTCGTCAACATCGTCTAGTCACCTTTCTTCGAACATCGCACATTATTCCGCTCTCAGATGACTAAACGAGGTAGACGAGCCCGCCGATGCCGATCTAAAAACATACTGAACAAGAGGGTCAGCTCGCGACCAGCCAGGAACTGTAACGCAAGCCGTGGTAACACATACCTACCTTGGTGAGGTCGATGCCGGTGAGTGCCTGTACGGCAGGCGGTAGTGTTCCGCTGAGTCTGGCGATTTCTCCAGTCACTCGATCTTCACCTCCGATCATCACCACCTCCTTCGTCTTCGCCAGTGGAGCCGCCACTTCCGCAGCTATCTACATACACACACACACACACCGTACATACACACACACACACCACATAGTACCTACATACGTACACATACACATACTTTTGGGAGTGATTCGAGGACGAGTTGTGTGACGGCGGCGTCTCCATAGTGTTTGTAGGCGTTGGCCTTCATTCTCATCTTCTCTGCTTCTGCCATTCCCACCGCTTCGATGGCCGCCGCCTCAGCACTACCCAACAGCTTCACTCGTTCTGCCTCAGCTGTCGCCTCCTCTATCACTTTCGTTCTGAAATAACAGCTACGTGTAGCCTACCTTCTCCCCTCCTCCGTAATCACCACGCAGTATGTGTAATGTACCGTTTTCCTTCGGCGACAGTTTGGACTTTGTATGCTTCCGCCTCTGCGGGCAGTCGGACAGTGCCATAGAGTTCTTTCTCCTTGCGCTGTATCTCTTTCTCCTCCACCCCAATCTGCTTCCTTCTCTCAACCACTTCAATCTGAATCTCCTCTTGCCGAATGGCCTGCGTCAATTTCGCAGACTGCAACTTGTAAGCCAACTCTGCCTCCGCTTTCTACAACAGGCAGAAGAGTGGCTGGCATTTACTTCACTACACAACACAACTGTACAAAACATATTCATCCAGCCCCCTTATTCCAGTGGACCTGGGCGCACTTGCCTTGGTGTTAACTTCCGTGTCGAACTCTGCCTGTTTGAGTGAATATTCGCGCTGATAATTGGCGATCTTGCTGTCTACCGTATATCGCACATCCATAGCAGCCCGTTGCGCCTCCGCTTCCTACAGACAACTACTAATACAGTCCGTCCAGTACAGTAGACACAAAAGAAACGTGGAGAAATATCTTGGTGAAAAACGGACAATGGCCCAAAGACAAACTAACGCAGGACGGACTAAAGCCTAATAGGCCGCACGCACACTAGCTGGTAATTAGCGGGGTGGTAGTTACCTGGTTGTAATTACCTGGTGGAAAAGTAGCGCGCGCACACTTGTATTTTCCTTTCTACTGCTGGTGCTTTGCTGGCAGTTCGAGTGCTCGCAGGTGGAAAAGTATCCAAGTGTGCGCGCGGTACTTTTCTACCAGGCAATTACCCAGCTAGTGTGCCAGCGGCCTTATACACCAGACACAAGAAAGTGTGTGTACTCGACAAAGTACAAAAAAAGCAAAGTGTAGTAACAGAATGTACAAACTTTGATTCCAGCGTCTCGGTTCGCTTCTGCCACGCCTAAAAACAAGAACATAACAGCTGTTGAGCAAGCAGGCTGTGGCAAGTAGTATTCGCAATGAAATGAGCAAGTAGCGCATAGCATACCAATGGCAGCGTTTCTCTGGACCATGGCGGTCTGTGCGCGTCCAAGTGAGTCCAAGTATTGTACACTGTCCACCACGTCTTTGATAGTGAATGAGAGAATCTCCATGCCCATACGACCCAAATCTGGAGCAGCCACCTCTCGCACCAACTGTGCAAACTTATCACGATCTTGATACACCGCTTCCACCGTCATCGTACCTGCAATGACACAGACCGGCTTCATATACCCTACCCGTTTCACGCATTGCACTGTACAGCGTCCTAATATATGATCATGCACAAATGCTATGTACGTATGCCTGGTTGCACCTACTGTATGTGGATATGGTGCACAGTTGGATCATACCCATGATGGCTCTAAGATGTCCATCTAGCGTCTGTAGAACAACATCATGTATCTGAGTCGCTGTTTTGCCCAGAAATTGCTCGGCTGCTGTGCCAATCAGCTTCTCATCTGCCATCACTTTCACTTGTGCCACTCCAGTCACAGTCAAAGGAACGCCTTGCGCCGTCTCCACATGCTCGCATCGTGGATTCAACGTCATCACTTCCAAACTCAACCTAAAAACACCTTCAAGGTCACAGAGGAGCACCCGATATGAGAGGGGTATGCTACCCTCTCCCCATGCCAACTTTCAATCAGTTCGGCCCGGTGGTGAAGGGTCTCGTCTAGAACGTGTACGCCCTTCTTATCTGGCTAGTTTGCCTGCTAATTACACGAATACCGTATTTACCGGTGCATAACCCCCCCCCAATGCATAACCCCCATATTGGCAAAACATAAAAAATGCCCAATGCATAACCCCCCCCCCCCCTATGCATACCCCCATATGTACAGTACAGTACCTGAACCTACCTATGTAAGCTGGTCACATAGTACCCATAGCCACTCCCACACCAAGCTAAGGTGCCTATAAGCCTGCTTGGGGGTGTATTGTACCAGAATAACCGTGTTTTGACCTCAATTATGCCCTAAAACACGTGCTTTTGACCAAAAAATATGCCTCTGCGCACCTCACAAAAAAAAAAAAAATGGCCCATGCAAAACCCCCCCCCCCCCCCCCTTCGCATACCCCCATATGGGACCTCTCAATTTTTGCATACCCCATGGGGCTATGCACCGGTAAATACGGTATACCTTTGCGTGTCCGTCACACACCACCAGGCCCATGCCCATCCTCCCACAGTAAACTTTCGACCAGTATTGCCACACCATCCTCCTGAAATACAGAATTCACTACAATAAGACTCTTGGGTGGGACCCGCTCTGTTTTTCAGTGATGTTCGGTGCGCTCTGTGAAACATAGCAAGCAGGGTCAGCTCGCGTTCACCAAAATTCTAAGCGCAAGTAAAGCAGAAAATAGTGTACTACATCACACTAGTTCGTTAGATAATGACGTCACTGGCACAACGAACAAAAAAGCACTCGTGTACAATTGAGGGGGTGGGGCTAAAAGGCGGACGCGGACACGGACGCGGACGCGGGGTTAAAAGGCGGACGCGGACGCTGGGCTAAAAGGCGGACGCAGAAAACGCGGACGCGGCGCAAGATTTGCATCCGCGTCAGCCTTTTAGTCCAATCTGCTGACTCTTCTTTCTACCACTTTGGTGGGTAATGGGCTAAAAAGCGGACGCAGAAAAAGCGGACGCAACATTGCATGTGCTAAGGATAGGACTTAGGCTTTAGGCTTAGGCTTAGGTATTGGATGCAGAGGGGTAGGCCTCAGCCTAAGCCTAAGCCTAAGCCTAAAGCATAAGTCACATCCTTTTGAAAAAACACAACTTGCTTTATTTGATCACATTGTGAAAGAAATGCCCCATAGCGATGTACAGCAGTACCCTGATCAGATAGTAGTGACTGCCGAGCATGGTGGTTACACATGCAATTTTGCGTCCGCTTTTTCTGCGTCCGCTTTTTAGCCCATTACCCACCAAAGTGGTAGAAAGAAGAGTCAGCAGATTGGACTAAATGGCGGACGCGGATGCAAATCTATTGCCGCGTCAGCTTTTTCTGCGTCCGCCTTTTAGCCCAGCGTCCGCGTCCGCGTCCGCCTTTTAACCCAGCGTCCGCGTCCGCGTCCGTGTCCGCGTCCGCCTTTTAGCCCTACCCCAATTGAGGGAACAAAAGGAAGATACGATGCCGCTTTCTGATAAGCGACGTAAACCCGACTGTGTGTACATCCGAAAACCGAGCGAATGGACGGCATGGACAGCCACGGATATATTCGGGCACACGTCGGACGTACGTCGCGGTATGACTCATACTGAAATAGATAATAACAAACACCTATTCAAAGATATTGTGTCTTGTGTCTTGCTCTATTATGTTCTGCTGACACCTCGTTCTTTACGCTGAGGTACGTTATGTGGTATGTTCAATTAAAAATTT
Organism: Epsilonema sp. ZAB3_2; assembly: GCA_030247985.1. Classification (NCBI taxonomy): domain Eukaryota; kingdom Metazoa; phylum Nematoda; class Chromadorea; order Desmodorida; family Epsilonematidae; genus Epsilonema; species Epsilonema sp. ZAB3_2. The sequence goes on from JASAMW010001052.1 coordinate 66,806, forward strand.
TAATCAAAAATGCAAACAATGTAATTTTTGCCGCGATTGTGTCTTGTGTTTCACTAGGCTTAGGCTCAGGCACTAGGCTAGACTGAATACATAGGCTAGGCTTAGGCCTAAGCGCCTAGCCTGTGTACACAGGAGTGGAACACAAAACGCAATCGCGGCAAAATTACATTATTTGTGTTTTTTGATTAAAATTGGTAGATAAAAATACCACATATCGTAGCCCAGCGTAAGCAACGAGGTGTCAGCAAAACATAATATAATAGAGCAAGACACAAGATACACAATAACTTTGAATAGGTAGGGCTATAACAAACTCGCAAAAAGCTGCTTACCTGAAACTACCAATACTTCGTTAGGTCCGCACGTATGAATATTTCCCATACTTTGGTATCAGGAAACGGCCGGCCGCCCCGACTTTCCTTTCTCCTTTTCTTTTTTTTTTTTTTTTTTTTTTTTCTTTTTTTTTTTTACGTCAAAGACAACTACAAAATTTTAACGAGGCGTCCATGATTTTACGGGTACGAAGACAAGGCCCCCAGAACCCCCTACCCCCTACCGCGGGGGGTCGGGGACCCTTAAAAAAACTAAAAAATTTTTTTTTTTATAAAAAAAACGGCACTAAGATATTTTCCCCTTCCCCCCCCCTTTTTTCTTTTTTTGGGGGGGGGGGGGGGGCGGGGGGGGGTGTTCCTTTTCTTCCGCCTCAGAAGCAACCCTCGCCCAAATTTTTCGTCAAGGGGGGGGGGAGGGGGAGGGGGGGCGAACGAAGACAGAGTATTGTATTCTTACCACTGCTTTATTCAGTGCTGGCCCACAATCTGTACTTACGGCAAAGACAATGTAAAGTACTCACGCCTAGTCTCAAAATTACTGACACAACCGACGGACTCTGCACAAACAATCGGACGGACTCTTGCTCGGACACAGACTCTTACACGGACTAAACAACGGACTCTGTGACTCTCTCGTCTCTTCCTTTTATACTCGCTCTTGTTTTGACCCCTTTATTTCTGCTTGTTTTGGTTATTCGCTCGATCTTGTTATTGTTAGCCTTTCCTAGTTTCCTAATTCTACCATACTTTCAATGATCCCCGGATTCTTCCGATCGCTCCCTGAGAACATAACCTTTTCACACATGCTGATAAACTAAGCTTATTCACTCGCTATGTTTTCACAACCCAACTTACGCATTTTATCTTGAGAATTTCCATTTCCCAATTTAACCCTTAGCCAACTTCGCTACACCTCCCCCCTTTGGTCGAAACGTCCTCGTTTCGCTTCTGGTACAGAGTATCTAAATTTGGTGAAATTTTGAAAGTCAGCACGTGTCAATCAACCCTTGTATGGCGGGTGAGTCCAGTATGCACATAGAGAATGCTTCAGTTTCAGTATGAGATGAGGCCTGGTACGAAACCAAACAGCCTATTTAGCATAGATGTGAAGCAAAGTCAGTATTATTGGCACGAAGCCAAACAACGTTTTTCTTGCATCAGTCCTTTGATTGTGACACGTTTTTTTTTAGGCAAAACTCAACACCCTGTTGTACCAGTAGCAAATCGTTAACGTTTCTCACGATTATTTATTCTCCTATCCATTCCCCTCCCCCCTTTGGACAAGAATACAATAGTAAATTTAAGATAGCAGGGATTTTTTTAGCCATCCACGGTCATTTGCCCACTTCTGCTTATGCTAAAAGAGAACACAGAGAAAAATTGAGTAAGTCTATTTTCATACTCTGTGCAGAGGTTTTGGTTAGTAGCAGTACTTTGTCTGTTGGGTTTCCAGAGCTTTGACAAGCTACAGGAATGAATAATAAATAAGAGAAGACAAGTGCTCACGACTAGTGTTAGTAAGTATGAAATGCCAAGTGCTCACGACTCGTTTTACATAAGCGGTATATAAAAAAGAAAATTTCAAACTCAAGGTTGATGTGCCGTACCTTGCTAGTTGTTTGCCAATTGTTGCGCCATCTGGTTGTCACTGTTCTGCAAGAACTGTAGGTAAATATTTCAACCATTTGGGTCAAATTGCACTTTGGATGCACTAGGGGATAGTGAACTGGTTGTCCTTGGAGCTCCGTATCCGTAGTATTTGGCTGGTACTTCAAGTCTCGTGGCAATCGCCACAGCATTTGACCAGTGGTGGACTGACACCACAATGGCTTCGTTGGTAATGGTAAAGAGAGACTAGTACTCACGTCTAGGAATAGCAAAATGATCAAGGCAAATAGCAGGATGGCAACAAACGGAATCATTTTAGTCGGTCCTGTTTTGCAGGGTTCTACAATAGCAGCTGTGCTGTTCAATAAGCGGGCATTCTGGGACGGTGCACAACCTTGGCTGCGCTTCCTAGGGACACGCCTGGCCTTCAATTTCCTATCATGTACATGGCAGTCATCCTCACTCATACGTACCTGTGGTTTGTCACGATCGCCACCTGTTGTTGCAGTTGTAGTTGTAGTAGTTGTAGTAGGGATTGAATCAACTTGTGAATTGCACCTGATCGCATTGACCGTTGGCATAGCGTGTGTTGAATCTGACCTGGCTAAACCAGCCGAATGCGGTTGACTCATCATGCATATCCTAGCACCCAGTCGGTTGTTTTGCTCTCGTAGACCCTCATTCTCCTTTTCCAACGCCTCCATTTCGCTCATAGGAGTGTTACTATGTGGTGATCTTTCAGTACTCTTGTCCACTGGGGCGCTCAATGCATCCACAACTACAGGCGGATCACAGGGTTGGTCAGAAAGCTGTATAGGATTGGAACCTTCACAGGACTGTTGGGATCGAAACCCAGGGTATTGTTGATTGTAGGTGTGCGGTGGTGGCTGAAACGACCCCCCGCCTGTAGGATACTGGCCAACTGAGTCGCGTTGGGATGGTTGATTTTGGGGGCAGTTACGTGCAATGTGACCTGGACAATTACAAACAAAGCAGAGGAACTCACCCGACTGGTGTACAGAGTTGCACTGTGCGCTACCATAAGAAAATGATGGGTATTTATTGTACTGATTACCACGAGTCATTCCTCCACCATCACGTACGTTACAAAAAGTACCTCGGCCATACATACCCTGACCTCTAGAAAACGATTGTTCAGTCCAGTCCTGTTGTGGCTGAGACTCTCGATTGAGGAGTTGCTGTAGCTGTATGGATAGCGCGTCGAGACGCCCCGACATTTCCGCAATAGCAAGGGAGTCGATTCCTGCACTAATGGAAGCTGCGGTTGCAGTTACGGGAGTTGCCGCTGTTTGCTTTTGAGTAGCTTCGAGCTTTTGGGCTTTTTGAACTGCAGCCTGGCACGTTTTTGGTTCAAACATGATGACAAGAGTAGAGAGTTCCGGTCGTAGTTTGTTTATGAATTGACCCAGAAGGAACTCTTGCTTTGGGTCCCCAGTCAGCTCTGGATGCGCATCACGTACAAGTTTCTGAATGGCTGCCCAAAATTGCAATACGCTCTCATCCTTGCGCTGCCTACGCACACTTAACTCGGCCTGTTTAATGCGCTTTTGCTCAGGCACCTGCAGTCGCTCCTTCAATTCCTCAAGCAAGTTTCTCCAGTTACCCTGCTTAGCTAGATCGATCGATCGATATGCCTCAAGCGCAGTTTCCCTCAAATACGCCGGTAACGTACGACACTTTTTATCCTCATCCCAGTTGCTAGCGCGTGCTATCAAATCGAAAAGCTCAATGAACTCTGTCCAATTCTCATCATATCTACCGAAATATGGGCCTAGATCTGTAAGCTTTTTAAGCGTACCTGACATTTCTGTTGTGGCGTCCATTGCCTTCTGTTCCACGGTGCCAATTTTATTAGCCATTTCCGCCTTCATCTCATTTCTTTCTTGCTCCAACTTCCGTATCTCATTATTCGCTAACCGCAAATCACGCTGCATATCCGCTAATGACTTCTTAAATTCAGCTAATTGAGCCTCCATGGCCTCAGAAAACACAAAAAGAAGGTCAAATACTCACGACTAGTGGCTGTGAAGCCCGAATAAATACTCTGGAAAAAGAAGTTCAAATACTCACGTCTAGGGGCTGGGGTTAGCCCTAATGGGGTAGGGTCGCACAAAATTTCGATCGACGGACACCTCAGTGGCCAATGAGTTGCCCGGAGAAATAATAGGACTCTGCCACCCCTAATTAAGGATACCCAGCATAAATACAGTAGTTCGACTCCCTTATTCCCAAAAACTACGGTCCGTTTTTTCCTGAAAGGCCGCAATCGTACCTTGGCTCTGCTACCATGTAACGAAGTTGTATTCTTACCACTGCTTTATTCAGTGCTGGCCCACAATCTGTACTTACGGCAAAGACAATGTAAAGTACTCACGCCTAGTCTCAAAATTACTGACACAACCGACGGACTCTGCACAAACAATCGGACGGACTCTTGCTCGGACACAGACTCTTACACGGACTAAACAACGGACTCTGTGACTCTCTCGTCTCTTCCTTTTATACTCGCTCTTGTTTTGACCCCTTTATTTCTGCTTGTTTTGGTTATTCGCTCGATCTTGTTATTGTTAGCCTTTCCTAGTTTCCTAATTCTACCATACTTTCAATGATCCCCGGATTCTTCCGATCGCTCCCTGAGAACATAACCTTTTCACACATGCTGATAAACTAAGCTTATTCACTCGCTATGTTTTCACAACCCAACTTACGCATTTTATCTTGAGAATTTCCATTTCCCAATTTAACCCTTAGCCAACTTCGCTACAGTATGGGCCACACTTCACAGCAAGGGATGCAGAGATGGAGGTGACAAAGCAGCACACAGACCAGCTGATCAAGACGATTCAATCTTTCACAGAACCCTTCTTATCGCACGGATTGGCCACTCACAACTACGTTGAGGCATTGGGTGAGACAGCGGAAGGTCTGGGCAGACTACTGCAGCGAGACAGCATCTTCTCTCATATCCTCCTTCAGATGGCAGAAGCGGAAGCGGAAATCGGGCAATCCCAGAGGAAATTGCATGAACAGATTGCGTCTACAGTGGTGAAAGACCTGGACAACTGGATACGAACAGTGTACGCAGAATACAAGGAGCAGTGCAAGCGACTGGAGCGTCGACGACTGGAGATGGATGCGCACCTAACGAAGGCGAAAGCGAAAACGACAGAGGAGCGAGAGCAGAAAGTAGCAGCAGCCACTGCAGCCTATGATGGACAAAAGCAGCTGGTGGAGCACTTTCACCGTCAACTGACAGAGGCCCACAAGCACCACGGACAACTACTCACCACCTTCCTCAAGTTTCAGTTGCAGTATCACCAACAGGCCATTGAAGTACTGGACCGTAGAATTGTCACTTCCAAGACAACAAGATCCACAGTCCAGACACAGAGTTCCTCCATCATTCCGCGCAATAGTTTTTACCGCTAGTAGTCTCAACTCAACATCTCACGCTACTTACTAATTACGTACCAATAAGGCCCTGTTCTTGTCGTCGCCATGTCATTCTTTGGGGATACATACATACTAATCTGAGATCAGTAAAATGTCGTTGATCTGTGGTAGATCGATTCGTGTCAATGTTACCAGCAGTCCCCATATCGATTCACATACAGTACTCTCACGTGACGTGACGGAAAGAAGATGTTTAGGAAATAATATTGCTTATGGCTGCGTGCCAAATGTATACCGTTCGTTTCGTGCGGTACGGCAATTCGCCTTACTCGATAGAGGACGCGCTATCTCAACGTTTCCGCTTGCCGCAGAATAGCGCGTGCCCTTTGTCTTTTATGCATTTGTTGTAAATCGCTTATGAGAAATACTCAAATGTGAAGGAGAGGAAGATCGTCTTTCTTCGTTCTTTCACCTGTCCTTGTTCCTGTTTTATTTTTCCTCACTTTTCATTTTATTTTCTTGTATTTTTTGCAAGAGTGAAGAGTGCTGCATTGTGTGTAAAGTTTTTTTACAGAAGTGCTTTATTCTGCGGGCAAGTTGAGTTGAGAAAGCGTTTTTTCTTACTATTCACACGCTTTCTGTCTTCTGCCCAATGAACGAAAACGCACATTACTCACATTTTTCGTGGTGCGGGAGTCATTCTCCATTCGTATTGAGGCTTCCGCATCACTTTCCAGGCCGCCGTTCCATTGAGAATCTCCTGGAAAAAGAGATATTTCGGTTGGTAGGCCAATTTTGCCCCTCACGCGACAGCAACTTTTCCCGTGCAATCTTACCTTCGTTCGACGCCTCTTATTTCGTAGAATTCCATTCTGGCCATGCCCCTTCGATATTTCGACATAAATATATTGAATTCGTCGATGAGAAAATTGCGAGTTCCTTTTTGTTTTTCCTTTGTTTTTTGTTTTTCTTGCACGCGACAGAGCACGTACTCCTAGAGTGCAGCGAAGCTGGAGCACGCGCTCTAGGAGTACGTGCTTTGTCGCGTGCAAGAAAAAGAAAAAACAAAGGAAAAACAAAAAGGAACTCGCAATTTTCTCATCAACGAATTCAATATATTTATGTCGAAATATCGAAGGGGCATGGCCAGAACGGAATTCTACGAAATAAGAGGCGTCGAACGAAGGTAAGATTGCACGGGAAAAGTTGCTGTCGCGTGAGGGGCAAAATTGGCCTACCAACCGAAATATCTCTTTTTCCAGGAGATTCTCAATGGAACGGCGGCCTGGAAAGTGATGCGGAAGCCTCAATACGAATGGAGAAGGACTCCTGCACCACGAAAAATGTGAGTAATATGCGTTTTCGTTCATTGGGCAGAAGACAGAAAGCGTGTGTACAGTATCGAGTAAGGCGAATAGGCATCTTTCTGTGTACACGGACTGGGGTGTTGCTTTGCGTCACGCAGCACACGCGGCGCGCACCGGATACGGGATAGGATAGGCAACCGGCAGGCAGGCACAGCACAGGCAGTGTTGGAAAGTGCCAAAGTGGAGGTAGTGGAGGAGGAGAGGAAAAGAGGATGAGCGATGATTTACAATTTTGATGTGTAAAGAGGCCATGGCCCGACATACTAGTTGCCATGACTAGTTGCGAAGCGTCAATGAGAATACTATGAGAGCAGAACTGGAAGAATAAAATAAAGACTCCTCTTCGTCCTTTCTTGCGCTCTAAATAAGTTGGCAGTTGTCATATGCGGCTGGAATAGAACTGGACCTTGACAGTTTCAGGTAACGCAAAGTGCACCCCAATTTATGTGTTTTCTGTAGAAAATCTTGTCAACTTGTTTTTGCTTTATTTGAGCAGAAGGGAAGGGATCGTGTAAGTACTAAAATTTGCTGCATGTTTGTTTACAGAAGAATCTTCAAGCTATTGGCTGCTGGCGTGGATCCTTGCCTTGCGTGCCATCGAATGTTCTGTCACTGAACGCGTCACCAAGAAGTTTCTTACAAATACGTACGTACTGTCTAGAACGAACAGTTGCGAGATGAGTCGTAATCTGGGTATGGAGAGTTTTGGCGTGCCTTCGTTGCTGACACCGGCTGCAGCGCCATCTGGATCTGGTGGAGGAGGGAATCAAGCGACGGCCATGTCTGACTTAGTGGCGGCTGGGCACGCTTCGTCCTCTGTCGATACTCAGCCGAAGGAATTCAGTGACGAAGAGCACTCCTCTCGCTCTCTGCAGCTACTCAACGAATTCAGACACAGTCGCTTTCTCTGCGACACCGAAATCTTGGTAAGCCTGCCATTTTCCTCCCATATTACCCACTCGCACCTCGAGGGATGAAGAGACCTGGTGCACTTCTGCGCCTTCAGTACCTCAGGTGGTCAGGCAACGTACGAACGTGCATCCGACGTAGATGCCCAGCGAGCAAAACGCCCTCGGAGAAGCCACGGTTCTCAGTAGTTCCGTAGCGAATTCTTTATGGCTAGACTGTAGAGGAACTTTCAGGCCATCAAGCGTTTGTCGATGGGCGTGTACGTCGAACTTACGTGCGTTATCTGAACGGGGCATAACTCGTTGGTCATCTAGAAAGGAAAAGGAGAGGAGGGCAATGGAGAAAAAGGAACGCCTTAGCTGGGTGGGATTAGAGTACATAGATCGGATGCCATCAGCGCTCTGAAGTGCCATCAGCGCTCTGTGTTTGCAGGTGGATGGCAAGTGTTTTCCTTGTCATCGGGCTGTGTTGGCGTCCGGCATTCCCTATTTTCGCTCCATGTTCGCATCGGAAATGAAGGAGAGTCGACAGGATCAGATATGCATACAGGATATATCGGCCGCGTCCTTTGAGGAACTGCTGACTTTTATCTACACTTCCAAGCTTTCTCTTCGTCCAGAGAACGTGCAGCCTATGCTCTACGCCGCCAGCATACTACAGGTACGTACTACTGACAGTCTGTTGTAGTGTCTATGCACATGCGAGAAAGCGTACAGTATGTATGTACGAGGGGCGTACAGTATGTACGAGTGCACCAAGTGGTTTTTGGGCTTTTCGGTTTGCTGTAACCCGTTTCAAATTTGGCATCTATTGCAGATCGACTCAGTGTGTCATGCATGTGAGGAATTTTTGACTCAGTATCTGACACTGGCTAATTGTCTGGAGATTCGTCAATTTGCTCAGCAGTACAACTGTGTTCATCTGTTACAAGCTGTCGACACTTTCACCGCACACAATTTCCAGGTGTCCACACTTTTCCTTACCCTGAAATCTCTCAAGCCAGAGATTGACTGTGAAACTTGCCCGCGTTGCTAGCAAAAGAGAAAGACATGCACAGATTTCTCTGTTTTGTTTCGCGTACTCCTCTATTTTGAGGGCGCGTACGTGCAAACTGCGCAGCACGGCGGGTCAAGTTCCATGACGAATTTCTATGACCAGGCTACCGATAGTCTGTTTCCTGAGCGTCGTCTATCGCGGCCACCCAGGGAATACAGCCGCCGCTTAGAAAACAGACTGTCGTTGGCTGACATGAGGATGCTGTCGAAATTGTACATACGTGTATTTTGCTGCAGAAGATTCGTGCTGCTTGTGAGTTTGTTGCGATTCCGGTGGAGCACATGCTGGATCTGATGGGTCGATCTGACTTGGATGTACGGACTGAGGAGGAAGTGTACGAGACTATTGTGGCATGGGTAAAGGAGAATGCGCGTGAACGAAAGCGCCATCTCTCCTCTCTTTTGGCTCAAGTACGCCTGAGTCAACTGAACACTGCCTACTTGATCGACAAAGTCAAGAAGGAACCCTGGATACAGGTACGTACCTGTCTTGATACTATCCATGCGTACGTACAATTCTTATGGTGGGCATGTTTGTACGATCGTCACTGGTGCGTACAGTTGTGGCTATGTTATCTCTGCACGATTTGACTCAAGGCCCATTCACATTGGAAAAAAATGCGCCCGGCGCATCTATGGCTGTCCATGCCTTTGCATGTGTCGAGTCACGGACACGCCAGGCGTACGCCCAGCGCATCATGTCTCCGATGTGAATGGGCATTACATTATGCGTGTTGCTTGGCCACTAGGTCCGATATGTTTATTCACGATATGCAGTAACGCGATTGGGTTGGACGATAGCGCCCCCGCGGTATTTAGTGAACGTGTGATCGGTGTCTGCGGAGTCGTCGACGTCATTTCGTTGTCGGTTCTTCTTTTCACTCGCTCCCAGATGATTGAACAGGGTCGACGACCGCGCAGACACCGATCCATAGTTTCACTTAATACCGCGGGGTCGCTATCGACCAACCCAATCGCGTTACTGCATTTGATCCATAGAAGTCCATAGGTCGCCCCTTTTTGTACTGCGCGAATATTTTCCTAAAATATTTCCTTCGACGAACGCAAGCACCGCCGGTCTTTTTTGAAGTACTGAGAGATGCTGGACTGGTTGTGTACTGTGTAGGAGGATGAGAAGTGTCGTGATCTGGTGTGCGATGCGTTGGTGCAGCACATGTTGCGGAAGGAGCAGTATTCGTCGGCGTTGGGCAGCGAGTCCTTTCGTCCGGGGGGAGAGACGCGGGCAGTGGCGCAGGAGAGGCCGAGGAAGAGTGCAGCCGGTGTCATCTTCTGCGTGGGTGGACGCGGAACTTCCGGCGACCCCTTTCGCTCTGTCGAGTGCTACGACTGGCGTCTCAATCGCTGGTTCCTCGTCACAGAGATGGGAGTCAGAAGACGACACGTCGGAGTGGTTGCTGCCGACGGAAAACTGTAAGCCACCACATTCCTGTTCGCACAACACGTGTCTTGTCGTGTAGGCATGAGCGTACTTCCTTCACATGCCCAATGTACGTACACGTTTACCTTTATCCCAAGCTCCGTGATGTGAGCTGGCCGTGGCCATAACTGCTGTTTCCTGGTGGCCTTGACCGCAGGGTGTGGCTGCGGTTTTAAGGTCTCACACTATAGATTTCTGAGCCGTGGACTCCTGTACTACTACTGAAGTATCTGGTGATATCTAATTCCAGCTGTTTTCACTTCCTGACACCATACGATCATCCGTCTGCTTGTTTTCCGTTCGCTGTTTCCGCTCCAGTCGCGCTCTCTGCGCTCGTCTTTGTACTATGCAGGGACAACTGTCTATGCATGGACTTCTTGATAAATTCGGTCCAGGCTCTCCTGAGCCAACGAAAGCGAGTTGAGAGGAGATCAAGATATCGATCGAAAGCTTGTTACACGATCTCTTTGACGCGCCATAGAGCGCCTCTTGAAACGGCCTCTCCGTGGCGCTATTCTTGATTGAAACGATAACTTTTTCAAACACGTTTTTCTTGGATAACTTTGCGTAGAGGCAACGTAGAGAGGCGCCGCAGGTACCGATCGATTCCTCTCGTCAAGACGCGTTGAATGGTGTGCCGCATGTTGAAAAATACCCAGTGGTTCCTTCGGAACACCCAAATCGCATGGTTTTTATGGTGTTCTTCGGCGTGTCGTACTGCGCCGAATACAAGAGCTTTGGCGCTGCCGTTTGGTGTACGTGTAGAGGAAGAATGATACTTTATTCACATTATGACGGATCACGTTTATCGTGCGTACAACGGCTACGACGAAGCCTCAAAGTTGGCTCCGAAACTATAGCGTGAGACCTTAAAGGTGACGGCTTATGCGGCGCAGAGTGAGTGGTGTGATTGTGGTTAGGTACGCGATTGGCGGTCACGATGGGCAGGAGCACTTGGATTCTGCGGAGTGCTTTGATCCGGCACTGAACCAATGGCGCACCGTGGCGTCTATGGAGACGAAGCGCAGAGGGATCGCCGTGGGCTGTCTCGAAGGCGCCATCTATGCTGTCGGCGGCCTGGACGACACCACCTGCTTCCAGGTAGCTCACTACAGTACATACACGGTTTGTTTCGCGCACTGACAACAACAGTGAGCTAGTTGAAGACGCTGTTGGTAGAACGTGGAGCGTTATGACGTGGAGGCAGATCGTTGGTCGCCAGTCACCCAGATGAATGTGCAGCGTGGCGGAGTCGGAGTGGCGGCGCTGGGCAGATATTTGTATGCAGTAGGTGGCAACGACGGAACCTCTTCTCTCGACTCCTGCGAAAGGTACACACTGTGCCTATGCCTACGTACGAAGAAGTGCCTTACTGAAGTGTACAGTACATAGCTACGTGTGATGTACTACTAAGCAGAACACTTGGATGATAGGAGAAGGAGTGTGTAGATACGATCCTCACTTGAACAAGTGGACGCTGGTTGGTCCGATGGCGCATCGACGTGCTGGAGCCGGCGTGACTGTTCTGGACGGATTCCTCTACGCTATCGGCGGATTCGACGACAACGCGCCTCTGGCTTCCTGCGAAAGATACAATCCGGCCTCCAACACCTGGGAACTTCTCCCTCCGGTATACCTTCTGATTTCTTCCTTTTCAACGAGGTTTACTGTATTCATGCCGTGGACATTCCATAATAGCAGTGAAATGAAAAAAAATGACGCTCTTCTTGTTCTCCCAAAGGACGCTCCTTGTGTGTGTTTCAATCTAACCAGAAAAGACTTTGAGAAAATGTGCAAAAAATCCAAAGAAAAACCTTTCGTTGTGCGAATAAACTGGAGAACAAGAAACTGTACGCTGTTAGAGGAATCAAAAATATGAATACTGTAACCGGAGCTTTGAACTTGCAAAGCCTGTGCGTCCACGTTTGTGTTGCAGATGTCGTGTCCTCGCGGTGGCGTGGGCGTGGCTGCGATGGGTGGCCGCATCTACAGCGTGGGCGGTCACGACAGTGTGCGCTACCTGGACTCTGTGGAGGCCTTCGATCCGGCGCTGGGCGCCTGGGAGTCGGTGGGTGCGATCAGTCAGTGCCGTGCGGGCGCGGGTGTGGCCCACTGTCACTGCTGCGTGGATGCGCTGCAAGTCGCCGGAAAAGGCATCAACTCCGTCCACTTCAACAGCATCTCCTGAACCTGCCCACAGATACCTGCTACCCGTCTTCTCTTTTCCCAACTCGACTTTGTAGTAAAGACTCGCCCCTTGAGGCCCCGGTTGAATTGACGCCAAATGGATCACAAGTTTTAGCCTGCATTCGCCTGATTCAATCTGTTATAGGCGTAATATATGTTTTTTACCGTAGTTAGGTATTTCAAACCTAGCGCATTGTATAACAGAAACAAATAACATTGTTGTACGCAACCAGGCAGAAATTACGTTCGAAGTTGTGGGTCTACTAGCGGTTCGCGAATATGTTATGTTTCACGTAAGTAGTGTACATACGTACTTTGTAGGTATACTGTACAGTAATAGCTCATTATGCATGCGCGCATCTTTGTGCGTATCGCAGTGTGTGCCACTGTTAGCTGCGAAGCATTGAGAGATTCGATTGATTTGATCCGTGATAAAGCTTTTCTGTCGGCGTTCAAACTGGTGTCAGAGGAGTGTATCCTCTGGCTGTGGATCCAAGTCCATGGATAGCTGAGTCGGGCTCACTTCTTCTTCGTCCACAGTGGAGGTGAGAGCAGTTGCTCGCCAGAGAAACGCCTCCCTCTCCGCCTTTCGCCTCTCCGCTCCCGATGCAGCTTGACTCTGCTGCTGCTGGTGGTCACGGATGATATGATGAGTCAGTGGCGGCGTGCTGCTTTCCATATGGTCTGCGCCGTGTGAGATGGATCGTTGATCATTTGAGTGATGCAGTTGGGGCGTGGGAGCGAGCGGTAGCTTGTCGGTCGCTTCGGATGCAGTGCTTCTTCCGAGGCGAGTGCCCATTTTCTTCAAGCGAGAGGTGAACAATGAGGTGAGGGCAGGATTGGACTGGGATTTGGAGGAGAGTCCTCCAGCGGATGACAGCTTTCTCTCGTGGGTCTTGAGATCTGGCATCTTGGGCAGGAATCGATCCACCTCGGGTATCGGGTCCACGTTCAGTTGGAACCCTTTCATCAACCGACGCTCAGCCTGTGCGCTCTTCCGCTTGCTTCGAGCTGCAAAAATAAAGAACTGCCGCTACTTCGTCGTATCGACTGCCGGTTTCACTACACAAGAAAGAAGGTGTCTGTCTGGGTGGTTACCGGTTTTCTGAGCGATGCTTGAGTGTCCAGTGGCGTATCCGGCGTTACGGAGGATCTCAAGCAATTCAAATCGGAATGCGGAAATGTCCTGCTTGATTTCGTTGACGTCATCCTCAGACACGCCTTCCGCTAGCTGCTTTTGTCTCTGGATGTGCGAGATATAGCGCTTGACCAAGTTGCGCATCACAAACTGAAAAACAAGAATAGTACGTATGATATTCATTTATACATAAGTAGTGTTATAGGGTACTGTGGGGTAACCCCGGACACCTAAGCTTTTCTGAACTTGCAGCTTCAGCTAATGATGAACATGGTAGCTCATCTGAAAGAGGAGAGTTCAAGGAATCGATTGGTAGAAAACTTGACTCAATCGGTCAGATGGTTGCTAGGTGTCCGGGTTTACCCCACAGTACCCTACTTCTTCAGGAAAGGAGCTGAAAAGGCTTCATCATCCGTCGTACTGGGCTAATAAGCCTAAGAAAGCATGCTAATAAAGCCACGAACGTTGAGCAAGGAGGAAGACAGGAGTAACGCAGGTTACGGTAACAATGAGGGAAGGTACCTGATAACGAGCTTCTCTCTCACTACACTTTCGTAGAGTTTTCTATAAAAAAATATAAAAAAGGCAGATATCATTATGCGATACCTGATAATTGGCTTCTTTCACACTCACTGCCTTCAGAACTTTTTGAAGCTGAAAATTAGCCAACATTGTACTGTCGCACGCGTCTGAGAATACTGTGTACGCAAACATACAGTACGTAGAGCTTACTCTGATGCTACGCTGCTTTGTTTGAGCAACTCGCTTGGGACAGAGGCACTTGCAGAAGCGATCGATGAACCATCGAATGATGTACCAGATGGATTTGGGTGAGGGGATAATGTTGAAGGGTGGGGGAAGAGTGCCACCCTCTTCGAAGTACTCGATCCATAGTTTACTCCTCGCAAATTTCCACTCCACATCCGACTGGTTCTGAAAACAATCTATACGTTATACCTAGGCTACAGCCATGTGTAGTATGTACCTACCTACCAATCTACGTCGTACATTTGTGTTGCACTGCACTGTGCACTCACAGGCCAGATGGCCTTGATGTGAACACTAACCGAAATGTACTGATAAGAGTTGCTCATCATGGCGATAAGCATGTTGAGCAATACGACAATGGAGATGATGGAGTAGGTGCCAAACATGGTCTTTCCTGCCCACTCTGTCATCACGTGATCCTCTTTCAGCGTGAAATGCTCCAGGTCGATCATGCCAAAGATGGACCAAAACAACGTCTCCACAGTATTGAATAAGCTGCAGCAAGAAGCGTAAACGTGAAACCCAGAGGTACGTGGTACGTGCCACTTCAATTTCACTTACTTTGCGAAGGATTGGTACTTATCGTCGCAGGAATCTTGAAGCTCCGCGATTCCTCCTTCAGTGCTGAGTCCAGAAGAGACTTTAGCGTTGTACAGAGCGCATTCCTGAGAGCGCATGGTTGCATAATACCAGAACAGCTGGTTCAGGCCACAAGCGAAGGCAAAGAGCACCAACAAGTAGACAATGAAGAACTTGAGAATATCTATGATCATCCTGCCTGAAATGCAATTACTAATTACAGTACTTTCCCCGTTCTCCCAGCTTTGACCGGCAAGCCAACCAAGAGATATTTGAAGTGGTCCAAGATGTGGGTTAACAGTGAAGATATGGACGAGTTTCAGAGATGAGAAGATGTTAGCAGTGGCAAAAATGCACTCGGAGAGTAGAGTTGGATCCCAGGCGTTCCAATCCTTTCTTGGCAGCATACGGGCACCGCTTGCACTTGCCAACTCTCGCTCAACCTACAAAAGATTTATATTAATACTTTAATTTATATCGTATTAATACGTACATACGTAACCCTACGTCCACAAACACACCACTGCCTACATCACACAGGTACTGTTGACTCATTCACATCGCAAGGAAATGCGATCGGCCGACGACGCCCGGCGCATCCATGGTTGGCCGCCCGCCCGCCCATGCCTTTGCGCGTGTCGAAGTCGAGCGTATGCCCGACGCATGTCTCCGATGTGAATTGTGAATTGCCCTTGTGACGCATGTACCTGAACGTATGCAATGAGCCTTAGTGTCCAAGTTGCCAGGTAAAGCGAGTTGGTGATGAAGTCGAGAATATTCCACATGTTATAGCAGTATTCGTACAAGCCAACATTCCATAGCTGCTTCACCTCCACCCAGATCAAACCTTCAAACAAGAGCCCTACTAGCTAGAGTGACACTACACTTCATCGAATGCACTTATCCACGCAGCTATCGTACATAATACACAGTACAGCGACATACCGGCGACCCAGGCCATGATGGCCCATTCCACTGGAGTGGGAGGAGGTCCCCGTTTCTCTTTGCGATCGGGATCTCCTTCCGTCGGACGTCGAAAGGCAGTCGTGGCGTTGGCCTCAAGCGTCGTTCCGGCGGGCAAATTTCTCTTCATTCCAAATAGTTCGTCGTAATTGATCCTTTGACTCGCCATAATCAACAGCACTATACATACACACACGACGTACATTTACATTACATTACTCTCAGATCCTCTTTTGCGATGGAAACGCCAATAGTTTGCGATTTTTTCGCCAAATGCTTTTGCGCATTTCGGTCAGGACACGACTTTTGCGATTTTTCGCCAAATCTTTTGCGCCGTAAAACGGGCCAAATTGTCCCGCCAATTTTTTGCGATGAAAACCCAGCTGCAGTTGGCACTGCTAATATTGCCAAATAATTTGCGTTTGCAATGTACCCATCGTCAATTCATTTGCATTGCCTCTCTCCATTTATTACCGCTGTCCATTAATTACCACTATGAATGACCAACGGCACACATGGTCACTATTTATTATCATAGCAAATAACTGATCAAATCAAACCAACGCTTGCACTGTACCGTACACAGCTGTACATATACATATACCACATCACATACACAATAACCTAGACATGCATCAGATGGTCAACCCTCCAACTTCAAAGCTCAGTAGCACACGACATCAAATATTGCAAATTTGCGACCATAGCTGCACATCTGGAGACCAGGAATGCTTACAATGCAGGCAATAATGTCAAATAGTCAGCTTTTAGTCATTGCCAGATCAATTCCATCAGCTCATACTGCCCTTTCGCACAGGTCGGATGATAGTCCAAATAAGGAAGGAGACCAAATAGCCACAATGAAGGCGTTTGCAAACCGACTCCAGTTGGCGCTTCCTTGACTTCCGCTTCCAATAGATCCGCAATTGATGCAAATGTGCGAGCTGATCACACTGGTCTGCTTGCTTCAAAATCCGTCCACTCTTCACTCAGCAAGAACTCTTGTCTTTCTTCCAAAATCTCTAGGGCTGTTGATTGCATAGCTAATCAATGTTAGTGCCCGGCCGGCGAGAGCACAAAGTTTACAGTAGAATTCCAGATGAATCTCCTTCCTTTTCATATGTGTTGATAAACTGACGTTTCCGAGCTGTTTACCATGATGAAAAACCCGGACAATAATCTTCACGTTAAAGATGTATCCGATGATGGACTGAACGGGACAAGGCTTCTCTTTGGCAATTTTATCTGGATAAGCTTCAGTTGTTTGAAATCAAACTTCGCGCCTTTTTGGCTGCTGCCTCCCTGGCTACACGCTTTCCTCCTATGCAATATGTTATGCTATGTATGAAAATCGATTGATATATTTAAACTATCGCCAATAATTTGCGCTTTCTGATTCTGACTATTGCACCTTCGCCAATTATTTGCGCTTTGCCTACCTACGCCAATTTACGCTTTTTGAAAACGCAGATATTTTGCGTTCCGTCGCCAATAAAAGTGCGCCAAGACCCATCGCCAAACACTTTGGCGTACCTCCATCGCAAAAGAGGCTCTGAGAGTATCCATCACTATTCAGGTACAGCCCACATGCAATAATGCTGTTGTACACGTCCGTACAGTAGTTAGTTAGTAGCAGGAGGAAGTGCATCTTACCAAGGAAAAAACAATAGGAAGCGCTGTGACAAAGAAACTTGACAAACGGCTTCCTCATAAACTGACTGACGCCCAACTTCGGCATCAGCATGTAGGATAGCGAGAGAAAAGGAAAACACAGCGCCACGACAATGATCAATAAAATCTGCAATCACCAGTCGAAACTTATTAGCCCAAAGGCTAGGTGACGTTACTCATACTCGAAACATACAATAGTACATCAGGTTGTAACGCAATGGAGATGAGAAGAACCTTGAAGACGACATTTCTACGGCGAAAGCCCGGAAGACCCTCGTACCACATGGAGGCCAACAATTGCTGGCAGTTAGGATGAGCAACAAACTGCACAAAACAGAAATAATTTGAGTTTGCAAGGGATTGAACCAGGCGTGTAAATTATTTGAAGGTACGGTAGGTGTAGGGCCTACTGTACTCGTTTTTGTCGAAACTGGACGGCGAGTTTGAGCCTGGCGAGTTGCATGCGCTCTCCTTGAGCTCGATCTCTCATCGGCCAACGATCTGACGTGTCGTGATTTAGGATAATCTCCAGTTCCTTCGAACCACGGGTCTGATCCAACAAACCCACACCAAATTTCTGGCACTTCTGACTCAATTCCTGCAGTCATAAAACGTGAATAATACCAAGCAAAAATATAACAGTGTTATGCTAGGAGTCCTATGTGTGCTTGTAAAATACTAAGAAAGAAGTCTGCAACAGGTCAGGAGTCTAACCAAGTATTCATTCTTGAACTCGTTTTCTATATTAGACAGCCTTCGTAGTTCCCAGCTGAGCTCAAATGCATAGAGGACAGGATCCCTGGCCGAGAGACAGATAAGGGAAGGAGAAGCCAATGCTCGATAGGCATTTATCCGTGATCGAGACAGCCGAAGAGAATCGTCAGCCACTGCCTGCTCAAAAGCTCAAAAAGTTGCCTTTTTTCATGGTAGGGTACTCGGTCATTACTATGTTTTCATGTCAATAAATAGTAATACGACGTATTCCTACTTGGAGGCACGCCTTGCAGGAGCATCTGACATCGTGCGGATGAGGTATGGATGCACCACGATCCAGCAACAGCTTGATAATCTCGTAGTTGTCTCGATGAGCTGCCAATATGATTGGCGTGATATCCGGCGTAAAAGCAGAGTGCTCATTGATCACAACACCCTGGCTCTACAAACACAAACATAAATCACTTTACTTACAGTATCTCGTTACAACACGTACTACATCGACAGATCTGATCCTTGTAGAAGTTCCACGAAATACCCCCAGTGTAAGTGAATGCTGCGCCAACATATGCATACTTACTGCGCGCGTAAATAAATACTAGGCACATTTTCTGGAAGTGTATGTACCTGATCAAACAGATATTTGTACTCTGCCCAAAAGTCCTGTTCAACTTTTGATGTATGCCATTTGGCGGCTCGAGCTCGGATCATACGCCGCGGCATCACTTCAAGCTGGGCCACACCTTCCCCTTCTTCATAGAGTTTTGCCCTACGCCGTCGGCGGCGGCGCAAAGTCATTGCACCGGCATCAGTGCAAAAGCGCATGGGGAACAGATGATATGCGGCAACAAATGCACTTTAACATTCGGGCGCCATCTTTGAGGGCACCACGTGCATTAGTGCACTTTCTTTTCCAGCAAAAAAACCGAGATTACACCGTATGAGATATGGAAGCGATATCAGCACGATAACCCCCCGAATTCTTTTATTAGTTTTATTACTCCGATGCTTTACGTGAGTTCATCCTTCTAGATTTATTTCGCCCTGGCTTTCGACGTAAAGTATGTACGTATGATAACAGTTTTCGTATGGCAGGAAGATGAGCCGCATCTCAGCAGCCGGACGCTTTCTAAACGTACTTCATACGTACGTACGTATGTACGTGTATGGCTGTACATGGCATGGGGAAGTGCCTAACGTTTCAGGTTCAACTGTTAGTCTTCCAATACACCGCTGGACACGTAAGGTACACATACGTACGGTGCACATGCGGTGAAGATACATGTGGTACTGCACGCGCAATGCACGGCAACCGTGGGCTGGGCTGGACATCATCTGCTATGTACATAGATAGAAACAATGTTTGATCAGGCATTTTGCTCCGTCTGTCTCATTATATTTCTACTATCATCAGTCATGCGGGCTCTTGGTTATATGTACGGCACCGATACGAAAGATCGCTTGAAGGGTAAAAGCAAACATATATAACTCCTGTACTGGGAAGAATGGGCGACGAAGTGAATAGAAACGGGGACGTATTGTGCCGTATTGGCTCCGAAGTTTCGGGGGAATTGAAAACACTAAATTTCGGGGCGACTACGAGACAATGCCTCATCGTTTCTTTTCACTGGCCCGCTACAGACGTGCTCCGAGTTTGCTCCGAGCGAGTTCGCTCCGAGTTTGGAATGACTTTATTTTGATCCGAACCGAACGTCAATGACTCACACGACTTCGAATTACAAACTTGGTTGTTCACACGCACGTTCCGAAAAACGGAGCGAGTTCGGAGCGAACTCGGTGATTCTGCATGTTGAAGCATAGTCAGGGCTCCGAATTCGGAGCGAATTCGAAGTTCACGTCTGTAGCGCCCCACTGTTTATGTACCGTCGCCCATTCTTCCCAGTTACAAGAAGTTTATTTTTGGTAAAAGGATGGAGCAAACGAGGCACCACATCTTGCCAATTACAATTGTGGATATCCGGGTTACTCTGGCGCACTATGCATATGCATGTACAATAATTTCACAAAAGAACATACAATCTTCGTACCTCAAGGTTGAATTTGTCAAGTTTCTCCAGGTGATTCAGTATAATCTCCACTGCTTCGACATTTTCTTCGTTGATGGCATAGAGTATGGCGTCTCCAGTTTCAATGTTGACCTCCAGAAGTGTCTCGATCATTTCAATGTTCTCATTCTCTATGGCGATCAGAAGCGCCGTCCGACCCAGCGGATCTAATGTGCTAATATTTAGACCGGGCACTTTCAGGTAGTGCCGTACGCTCGCTAAATCTCCACGTTCAGCCGACAGCAAATACTGTTTCTCCATAATAAAGAGCTCAGCCTCTTCTTTGCTGGCTGGTGTCCCACCGACGTTAATAGGGCGATTGAAGCGTTTATTGGCAGGTCCGGACGCAGGTCCACCGCCCGCCCACCGGCCACCCTGCTGTCGACCACTGCTGGCTCGACTGTTGCTCCCTGCATCCGCTTCGGAATTAACGCTGGCCATGCTAGCGGCGGATGAAACGCGCAGAATGGAGGCTAAAGCTCCGCTGCCGCCGGAAGCAGAAACGACTAATCTGTTAGCTGCTGAATAAGATGCCGCCTGCTCCTCCTCTTCAATGCTTAGCGAAATAGCGGGAGGCTCTCCGGCTCAAAACAACAATCACACGCAATCGGCTTTGTGTTTCAGCCGCGCATACAATGTACCTACCTACGTAACTGGTGTATACGTAATACGTATGGCGTACTACATACGCTTTGGTGCTTCGCACGAGCAATGAGCATTCAACTATGTACCACTACGTACATACAGTACGCTGCTAGGACGGAAAAAAACAAAAATAACTGCTCGAACACCCGGTTTCTTCGCCGCGTAAGCAGCAACCGTGTGTGATGTTTTATGTACGTATACTTGCGTAGTTCGTGCCATACTTGGTACAGCAGGTCAGCAAGAGTACATCCAAGGAAAAGTTGAAAGCGATTACCGAAAGAAACTGATCGAGCAGGAGGGGGAGCGCCTAACTGGAAGGTGACGACTGCTGATTTATTTTCGTCGCTCTGATACTGTGCGACACTGTTACTGGACTGGGTGTGAGGATGCAGGTGCTTCGATTTGCCTGCTTCCGCAGAAAACGACGGCGAATCCAAGCACAGAGAATTGGCATCCATAATCCGCACTCCGTTTGCGTCCTCGGCAGACTGCGTTGAAAGCTTGCTCCTCGATGAGGACATTAGTTCGGCTACTGTAGCGCGCTGACACCAGCGACGGCAGCTGGTCGTCAACACAAGGAAATCTTACCCTGAAAAGAAACGATTGGCCACGCTGAAAGTTACTAATTGACAAATCTCATGGAATGGTGAAATGCATATCACTTTCCATCAAAACACAGTATAGCCGCCAATGCAAAATGGAAGATACACTATACGAAGTTTATATTTCAATACATTTTACTATCTTGGTGCACGCACGTTACATCAATAATATGTTCGTATGATGGCCTTGGGCCACCAGCTCACACAGCTGCGCAACTGGTTTCTGGAAAGTACTACTCATAGACACTTTGTACTGTACCTATAGATATTGTTGAGAAGTACCGGTCGCAACAAGATAAGGCCTCTCTTGCTTACATTTTTTCAAGCGACGAGGCATGGGGTAGAAAAATATGACAGGAATGAGCATCAATCAGAATTAAGGAAAGGTTTCCTTCCGCTATTGGATGAACGAGGGAACAGTATGCTGTCGTCTCTTTGGGTGGTTCTTTCTGACCCGATGCAGCAGAGAGTAATGGATCTGCCTAATGAGGAACGCAGCTTCTGAACAAAAAGCCACTCCTACCCTTGCGCTTGAGGCTTCCTCCAACTCACTCTCCAAATATAGCAATATCCGTCTAATGCCTCAACTTAGAGGGAAAATTTGTTTGTATTCCTCAAAAAGATTAAGTTTGGGCTCTCCACTGTGAAAAATGGAATCATTTCGGCACAAGAGGAGAAGAACGCCGTCGGACGGAGGTTTGAGGCAGAGAAATGGAAGAAGGGAGGGGTCGATTTGCCGCAATGCCATCATATACTGTATGTACTCTATGACTATAGTACTACGCCGGCACACATATACATACTGTAGCCACATAGCATATAAGCTTTGCGTAGCCTAGGCAGTGGAGCAACATCTGATAAGACTGATATGTGGAGCGCTGATGACGGTGACCGTCCTTGTGAGAAACAGACGTTTTGACAATCTAATCAGTCTCACTATTCCGCCTTACTTGCCGCTTCTCCTTGTCCTCCTTCCGTCAGTACGAGAGTACATACGACAGTATCAGCAGGATCAGAGATGGCCTCAGATCCTGCATCACAGATGCCACTGCACCACAACCACAGCCAAGTCACGTAAGCGCGCCTCCGCCCTCTTACGCAGTAGGTATTTATATGGCCGCATCAAATGATGAACTTCAACGTCGTTCCGTATGTCGTATGTGCGAAGAAAAAGCGAGATTTCTACATTACTTCGAATTGCAGGGGATAACACAGACACAGTGCAAACCACAGCAGCAGATGAGCAAAACGATATGTATACGAACACTAATATCCTGCTAATATCCAATAGGCAGCAGGTCAAGGGAGGTAATAAGATGCAAATTTCGTAGGTAGGTACGTAGATGAAGTAAGTATAGTACATACGCACGTAAGTTTTTGACGTAAAGAAAAGACCGCAAAATACCTACACCATGGCAAAAATGTTGCCGCGCAGCAATTGCAAGGTGCCGAAGTACTGTAACAACGAAACGAAAGCTCAAAAAGCTACACAGCTGAGGAGTCATTGAAATAATGGCTTACACCCTGAAGAGCTTCGACAGTTTAGTTAGATAGAGGTGTCGTCGACCTGTTTTTTCAAGTAGTACATACATAAATGAAATATGAAATCCTGTTTAGCTCAAATAGTCACTTTCCAATGCCAACGCAGTGGTTCGGTTACACTATACACATACTGTTCGTAATGTATGGAATTCTGGTACAGATTCTAGGCCTTCATGTACACGCACCGTATTTACCGGGCATGCAAAAATTGATAGGTCCTATGGGGCTATGCAGGGCATTTTTTGTTTTGGAAATATCGGGCTATGCATAGGGGGCTTTGCTTATGCATTGGGGAAGCTATTTGCCGGTTATTACGGTGGGTATGTAATGTACCTACCTACATAGTGTGTGGAACAGATTTGTTGTACATACATACATACATACATACATACATACATGCTAAAAATTGGTAATAAATACTGATACCCCTCGCGGTAGCAGGCGGTATTCAAAATAAAATTTGTTGTATAGCAGGTCGAAACCGAGCTAAAAGGTTTTCATTGATGTGACGGCACAGTAGTGCAGCTGGCAAATGAGCAATATGTGACGGAAAGGAAAGGGAAAAGCAACTATATGTAGCTAATAAAATCGTAGAAGCAGAACAGGAAGGCGTGCGGGCCACCATTGAACCAGCCGAAAAGCTGAGCAAAAATTACCGCACTTTATACAGCTGCCAATATTTTACTACTGAAAAGCAGACGTTTAACCGTGCACGTTGTGGGACAATTATACAGTAACCTTACCTATGTACGTACAACGTATGATTAGCTAGCGACTGCTACGTCCTATATCTTTACATAAGTAGAACGGATATACTACATATACCTATGTATGTTGTACTTTAATAATGTGCTACATACACACATTATGTAGGACGTATAGTGCCTTATTCGGCTCCGCTTACATAGACACCTGGGGAAGACATATACATACATATGAATCCAGCAGAAGCTAGCTACAACCAGTGACTTCAGATTAGTGATCCTTACTGAGCTTACCGCGCAAGGAACCAGAGCAAGAAAGACAGGCGTTGATTCAATGACGGCGACATGCTGTACAGAAGCAGAACTTTTGACGTTCTGTATTGACAAATCAGTTGAAAAATCTGTTCCAGTCAGCTTTGTGTCGTCCCGCGGAAAATAGCAACAAAGCAGCCAAGCAAAAGCAGGCGCTGAGTTGAGCTTCTGCACCGCGATGCCCACTCAATTATCCGCTCGTCGGAAACAATTCCCAGCCTGCTTCTGACTTCTCTAAGGATCCTGCTGATGAGGAATGTAAAAGTCTTCGAACTTCTCTAAGGCTTACAACACAGTTCCAATTGTTGCTGGCGGGTGGGAGGCTGAAGGAGAAGAATGTAAACCTGCAGTGGCGCTTATCTCAGATGATATTGATCCGTCATCCGCAAAAGAAGAAGAAGATATCGAAATAGCGCTGCTGTATGCAACCTCATAGTCTGACAGCAGTTGTAGAAATACGTACGTACATAGTACTACAAAATCGCCTTCTGGCATTTTCATTGTTTCGGGTATTAGAATTCAGAAGGGGTAAAAAGTACATAGGCAATTACTCAAGTTTCACCTTCTGAGTTTAAGAAAATAGCGATGCTGCGCTACTAGGCTATCCTGGATTACAAAACCCTGAATCTAATTTCTAAGTTAGGCCAACCAAATTCGTTTCGAATAATAGTAAATGTATCTTCATCTTGGTGGGAAACATGAAGGAAAAACCTGCAAAAATGACAACCGGAAGATTTTCTTTTATGCCCTCAAAACTGCACAAAAGTCGTACATCCAGGGTCGGCGTGGGCAGTTTGAAAAAACGAGGGCTGTCTATGCGCCGCGTACAAAGTACGGCACGCGCGCGCGCGTAGACAGACAGCCTTCGTTTTTTCAAACTGTCCACACCGACCCGGGATGTAGATGAACGACTTTTGTGCGTTTTTGAGGATGGTTTGGTTATGAAGAGATGAATTTGTCTGTCGCCACGTCCATCCCTTGCACGGTAATAAATAAATTACGCGCCAACGCGCCACCACGCGCCAATAATCCACGCGCCACCACGCGCCACACTACTAAGTGGGGTCAGTCTGGTTGTTCTGAACATCAGTAGACAACACCAGACAGGGCAATTACTCACCCTTAGCTTGTTGGTCTTGCGTGTTGAAGCATAAAAGCGGACGAGCATGCTCCGATGACAGCTCACGCCCCACTGGCAGTAGGTGTTTGATTCCAGTGGTGTTATCATTGAGAGATTATTTTAACCTTAGGCCCATAAGTAAAGATCAGTTGGGGTTGCATTTGGCTGAGGATATAAATTTCATTGCATTTTAGGCTAAGGCTTAGGCTTAGGTATTGGATGCAGAGGAGTAGGCCTCAGCCTAAGCCTCAGCCTAAGCCTAAGTCTGTTCATTCACCTGTGCAAAATAGATTTGCTGCTGGTCTGTATGGTCCGCAGATGGCCTGCTGGACTTCAGATGGACTATGGATGGCCTGCAGACAGTTTGCTGGACTGTGGACAGACTGCAACAGCCTTTGGATGGACTTGGTAAGTACAGAGGACTTTGGTAAAAATACAAAATACTCATGCAGCCAGACTGCTAATGATGCGTAAGCTGACATTCGACCATACTCATCAGCCTTTGTGCTCCAACACGCAACACCAACAAGCTCGGGGTGAGTAATTTTTGCTGTCTGTTTTTGTCAACTGATGTTTAGTCACCCAGACTGACCCTGCATAGTAGTTGGCGCGTGGTGGCGCGTGGGCGTGGCGCGTGGATTATTTATTACCCCTTGCACTTGCACAAACAAACAAAAAAGCATGGATAAGTGTACGTTACGTATGTACATCACGCAGGACGGCAGGAGCACTGTGACAAAATACATAGTAATAAATTCAATAACATGTACGGCCTATGTACACATGCAAAATCGAAGTTTACTAAGCGGAAGATATTCGTCGAATTTGAAAAGCCCCTACGTCGCGTGGTGTGAGTGGGAACAACTAATCAAGGGGCTCATCTCCAACTTTTCCAACGGGTTCTTCTAATCAGGTATGCTCGAGGGTATACATACTATATAAATAAGAAGAACCGCGAAGGGCGATGAAATTACTTTTTTTTTCGGAATTTCATGGAGATAAGAACGCGAGAAAACAAACGTACCATCCAATATATAGCATACGTAGGATCTGCATCATTTTGCAACATACATACATACTGTACTGTACTTTTAAACGGTGCAAAGCAAGCACAATCGATTGGCTAAACCAAAAGAGGAATTTTGCCATCTAAAGTAATTTTCGCTTTGTGATTCCAGCATATAAGTGACTGAACAAACATCTCGACTATGCTGATTGTCTATTGCACTGTACAATAAGGATATTAGAGCAGCATTGCATGCGGATTGGCATTCCAGTAGTGATACCATTCATGTGCGTATCACCATGTCATCGTGATCTTCCGGAAATCAAATTGGACGAGAACAAAAATGCTGGCACTCATCCGGTTGCTTGCCATGACAGTAGTGTTCAAAAAGGTTGTTCCTTGGTAATATTCAGCTTATACACTATAGCTACATGAGTTGAGTGAGAGAGCGCTCCGTATTGTTCACAGAGCATTAGCTGTTGCTGCAATAGCAACAATGGAGCAAATCCGGTGATCAACATCGTCAATATGGGTGGCGGAGGAGGAGGCGGAGGAGGAGGAGGAGGCGGAGGCGGAGCTCCAGGGATACCAGGAGTGCCCGGCGCAGCGCCTGTTGCAATTCAAATGACGAAAGACGGCATTACTATCAACGGAAAGCCGGCAGCCGGAGGAAATCAGCTCCCGGCTCAAACACGAACACCGAAGCAGCAGCTTCAAGAGCTATTGAAGAAAAGGCTGGAAGGAAATCCGTTGGTGGGTCAACTGCTACTCGCCAAAAGCGATCTACTGGGAGGATCAACAACCCAGAGGGATGAGACACATCGCCACCATCAGAGTCTCTCGAAGGCGAATACAATCAGCGCATTACTGTAAAGTTTGGTTTTACCCGATCGGTTTTATATGCCGCTCCTGCCCTTTCGGGGTGGTTCCATTCCCAGCTGTGACAAAAAAAACAAAATTCACCAATCAGAACCGTTCGTGGCATTGGATATCGATTCGATATCGGGTTACATGCACCAAACTTTAGAGTATTTGGAACCAGTCGCATACACCGTGACGATGCGACCGACACCGCCCAAAATGAGAGCAAGAAGAAAGAGAGCAGTAACTCCATATGGGGTAAGAAAAGTCAATCAGAGACAAGAGTATCCCAGAGACGCGGCAGTATTTGGGGAAGGGGAAGTTCCATTTGGGCAAAAAAACAGTCGCCCAAGCAAGAAACATCACAGATAGAACCGCAGCAAACTGGAGGTGGATGGGCATCATCATGGCACAGGAAGCGAACAACCCCAAAGGAGAAACCAAAACGTCAAGAATCCGGCTGGTTTGGGAGGAAACGATAGCACTGCTGGTGACGTAGTATGCTGGATGCAGACCATACCATCACACTGGAGTCACTGTACGTATACGCACACACGACGACGTATGGGATGGGCCCATGTTGTAGTTTTGCTTGTATGTAGGTTGACAACAATTGACAGTGTGATATACATACGTACATACATGCTATGCACATGCAGGATGATGTGACCACAGCTATGGGAACATAAATTTTATTATGTGACCACAGCTATGGGAACATAAATTTTATTACACATCTAATGAAATTTACCTTTATCTCACCCCAAAACATGTGCAGTTTACAGCTGAAGTCCGCTGCGAGACAAGCAAGATACCACGGTAACCGCCGTCTTTCTTTTTCCGTTCTCGCAGCTCCAACCGCACAACTTTTGGGATGGGATGAGGTTGATATCGACATTCTGCTGCTTTTGGATTTGCTATCACATAAAAAAGTGTACAGAACGCTGAAGAGCGAAACTTTCACACAAAAATATATAGCTACTGTTACGTTGGTGTATTGGCCCAAGCGTTCTCTCAATTCGAGTACCGTACACTGTAGTTTGAGGCAATGCACACACTTCGTTACTACGGCAGAGTATGTACACCATACTGCATAAGTCTAGAACGATATCCATACAGTGGAACAAAAGAGTGTGTACAAGTATACAGAAGAGTATGCAATCTGAAAGCTAACCACACATGACATGTCACGCACACCAGGACACTTAGCGTGTATCATTCATAACTGGGGAAAACCGCGTTGAAAGCGCATGATCATCGCACGACACTATACCGTATTGTATTCAAGAGCGCACTGCACACCCCTGCCATAAAAATTACCAGCGTCGTTACGTACGTACGTACATCATTTTCACACTACATTCTTCTGCACGCACGCACATGCACACCACAGGTAAGATCAAGACGAACTGTACTTACTTCACCACAAGCATTAGAAAGCCAAAGTGTAACCTCGCTTCCGATGGCTTCAAGTTAGGCGCTGTATCTACCTACCATACTTGTGCACACAATACACTATACTGTATGTACAACAATACACCCACACGCGCTCTCTTAATGAAACGGTATCCATCCACTACAGTACCTAATTGCAATCAGTGACCAGATGGACGACAGAAGCAGGGAAAAGAATAGAAGAAAAATACTAATAAAATCAGGAGTGGAGACAGACAGGGATAGAAGATAGAAGTTGGATGAGGCTAAGAAATGCCACCGGCAGCACTCGGACCACCTTCCTCTCCACTGTCCTCGTCTATGCGTCGACTGGCAGTCCCTGCAACACACATTCCTCCCTCCACGGCCGCCTCATTTTGCAAAACGCGCCAAATTTGCACAATTACTCATCTAATCCATATCGCGTGGAGCTGCCATAGTTCGCTACGTAGCCAATATACCACACTACTACAGGGTGTATCAGAATAAACTCTCCGGGTGTTTGAGCCTCTCCTTCCTCAACGAAACATTCGATTTCAGTACGCTCTTTCGTTTGTTGTAGCTAAGGCTTCTACAATCGAGCAAGCAAAATTTCAGCCCACTAGTCCCTCTACCAAGGAAGTTATGAAGGCTCAAATTTTCGGACACAGAAATTTACGTTTTTTTCACTATGGGGGAAAACCTTTAAGGACAAAGTTAGCACTCCACAGCTGAGTTTTTCAATTTTTCTTCATACTAAAGCAGCAGATTTAGTTCTGCCGCATCCTGCGTAGGATATTGAACATGTTTTGAATAAGTATTAGCTTTGGGATGGTGGAATATGCTCTCCATTGTGGTAAAATAATAGACAAATCCTCGATTTCTGAGGTCAGCTTTTTGAGCCGCTTTCTGTTTGCCTAGAAAGTTGACGATAGTCAAAAGTTGCACTCTATTATGAAGTTATGAGCACAAACACCCGGAGAGTAAATTCTGATACAGCCTACACAGAACCCACGTACTGACACTCCTGCAGAAGAGGAACACAGGAAACAGCGTTCACATTTTTGCAACGTAAGAGCGCAAACTGACGCAACGCACCATAGTCTGGCGAGCAAGAGTTTGCCATGGCATTCAAAGCGCGTTGTGTAAAATAGATTCAAAAATGCGGATTTCCGTCCATGCTTCGTGTACTCCTATTTAGCTGTAGTACATGCAAAGTACGCAGGACGACTTGATGAGCCCCATGGCAAACTCTTTGTGGCTAGACTATAGGATGGACTATCCAGGTCTACATACGGTAGGAGGTTACCTGATGTTCCTTCGCTAGATGCAGTGTCGTCGGTGGTCTTCTTGTGCTCGTCATTGGCTTCGTTTTCGGCGAAATTGAGCCAGGACTGTTCCACGATCTGTTGCACTCTCTTCTCGTACTCCCGCCGATTCTCCTGGTAGAGCTGAGCCGCCAGAGCATTCGCCGGAGAATTCGGATTCGGCTCATCCAACAGAGACTACACACACATACATGTACATACATATACGTAGAGCCAAGGAGGGGAGCGCGTTTCCCCCCATTGTGAACGAGTCATCAGAGAGAACATGACTGGGTTCGCAGCTCAGAATGAAAAAAGCAGTCGTCAGATACAAAGGAGATCAGACGCAAATTACCACGAGCATCATTGCTGCAGCACTGACCAGAAGACAGTTCTGCTTTTATGTACAGTACGTACACCTACATATACTGTACCTGTATGCTAGTGAGTATGGCTGCCACGTCGTATGTGGGAGACCACCTGTTCTGCAGAATATCCAAACAAATACTCCCGTCAGCATACACTAAAACAAATTGTGCACTTTCAGCAACAACAGCAACACACGGGCAGGGAAAGAGTGCTCATGCTCACCGTTCGGATGAAACATCTTCGATACGAACTTCACAGTGGGCGGCTTGTTGGGATACTCCTCTGTGAACTCTAAGGTCAGCTTGAAAGTCCCGTCTTCAAATGGGGTGTCCTGAGGACTAAAAAACATGTCGCTTACAGCCACAGCCCCGACGTATCTACCAGAACATATAATTAGCTGCTTTTTATATAGTTAGGAAAACGATCAAAATCGATCGAGAGGTCCAATGGGGCTATGCATTTAGGGGGCTATGCATCAGTCGTTTTTTATGTTTATGGCTATGGGTAGCTTACGGCGATCTTACACAGGTAGGTTCAGATACCCTACAGTACATAGGGATATACGTATATTGGACAAAAGTTATGTTTGGCCAATGGGGGTTATGCATTGGGGGGGGGGGGGGGGCATGGACACTTTGCGAAGAAGGGACTGTGGTAACAATAGTGTAAGTTGAAGTCCGTAAATAAATATGTCCATGGAAATTTGCCAAAAACTCGGTCGTGATGATTTCTGGACGTATACATTACGAAAGGTTTCGCAACAAACCCAAAAATAATGGCATTCCACACGAGGATGCTGTCCTCTGTTGGAGCCCCACTGACGCCGGCTGGGGGATCCTCCTGTAGCCTAAAATTACGCAAACAACCATGTTCACCGTACAAACTGGGCAATGGTATCGCTAGAAACCCATTCAACTTACTTCTTGAAGTCTCTCATAAGTCTTCTACGCCCAGGCGTCGACATTGCGAAGACAAAAATTGAGCACGGCACACGACTTTATCAAATTGGCAGGTGAAGAGAATGGACGAAAGAAATAATTTCTTAGAAAAGCGCAGTACCGCCTTGCAACTGCACAATGCCTAGAGAAAATACAATACATCTTTGGACGTGGGACACACAAGCAAGTGCATCACGTCACCCAAAACAACAGTTTTACCAGGGATGTTTTACTGCCTTACGATTCAAAAAACTGGAAAGATCGGACTGACGCAAATGAATCTGCTTGACTTGTTCGAGCTGTCACTCCATCCAGAATGTGGATAAAAATCTGTCGAAAATGCAGCAACTTTCTTGAATTTTTACTGACCTTCCTCCTGCAACTCCTCGTCTCCACCGATTAGAAGTTACTGTGTCCCTGTGTCCCTAGACTAGGGTTACACTAATTGCTAAACCTAAACCTAAACCTAAACCTAAATTGCTAAACCAATAAACTTATAAGCCAATAGAGTTTTTCTTATTCTTATTCTTATATATTCTTAGAAATTGTGATGAAAATTGTAAATTTGCGTTGAAAAACGCCAAAATGCGAAGAGAAATAAATCTTTATTTACAAATTGTATCAAAAATGCAAACAATGTAATCTTTGCCCACAATTGTGTCTTGTGTTTCACTCCTGCATACATAGGCTAGGCTTAGGCTTAGGCTTTGGGTGGCTGCATACATAGGCTAGGCTTAGGCCTAAGCCTAAGCCTGAGCCTGAGCCTAGCCTATTTATGCAGGAGTGGAACACAAGACACAATTGTGGGCAAAGATTACATTGTTTGCATTTTTGATTGCAATTTATAAATAAAGATTTATTTCTCTTCGCATTTTGGCGTTTTCCAACGCAAATTTACAATTTTAATCACAATTTCTTGTCTGATTTGCATTTTTTGTTGTTAAATTGTAATAAAAATGCCACGGTAGAAGAAAAACTCTATTGGCTTATAAGTTTATTGGTTTAGCAATTTAGGTTTAGGTTTAGGTTTAGCAATTAGTGTAACCCAGTCCACGTACTCCTAGAGCGCGCGCTCCGCTTCGCTGCGCGCGCCCGTCGCCTTCCCCCTTCAAGAGCGAAGCGGAGCGCGCGATCTAGGAGTACGTGCCCAGTCAGGGACACAGGGACACAGTAACTTCTAATCGGTCTCGTCTCCCTCCTTATACTTTTCCTGTCGCTTGGTTGTAGCAAGTACACCTAGATATACAGCGTACGCACTCCGCCAGCACAAAACAGTGTTATGGGGCGGGCTGCGAGGGGAGAGCACCGCTCGTTCTATTATAGGTATACTTGGTGGTGGTCACATGTCCAACGGTCATGGACATTCAACGAAAAAGAAAATTGAGAATACGCTACACGATACGTAAATGCAACGCCCGATGTTATTGAAGTTTCTGTACCGTAACCGCAAAAAGCGGGAACGTGAATGCCCGAAAAAGTTTATTAGTCGAAGCGTCAGTGGTTTCATAAATAGGCAGTAAACTGACAGAGTAGAAAATAAAATAAAAAGTAGAGCCTTCAGGCAATAGCTGCTGGAATATCGTTTGGGAAATCGTTTAGGGAGCAGCTTGGAAAAAAGCGATAAGAGATTCCAGCGAGTAATTGTCCAAGACTTGCAGGAGTAAGTGAATCCGATGCTTGACGTTGACACCCTTGAACTTGAATTTGTCAATGTACAGATCAGTGACTACACCATAGATTCGCTCTAGGTGAGCCTGCTGGTTCTTATGCTCGCTTGCCAGTTCATCAGACTTGCTCAATATATCACGAAATTCCTCGCTCATGAAGCTGGAGTCGGTTTCTTGGACAGATAACTCTTTGATTGCCTCCGCAAGATGAACTTTTTTTGCCAGGTTCAACTGATACTCCAGCTTTGGATGAAGCAACTGCAGCATATGGGGAATGCTGTCCTCGCTTATTTCTAAAAAAAAGCTATGGTTCCTAAGCTGACATTAGATGTCAACAGCACAGGCCAAAGTTAAACTCGTAAGAAGAAAATTGGCCTTGCGTGTTGAAGCCGCGAAGACAGGAGGAGTTATTACCGTATGAAATATCCACTTTGATTTTCTTCTTTGTTGCCTCTTTACTCGTCACATCTCTGAGGATTGCAATCGTTGACACATTATCAGAGCGAAATATGGCCGACCCTTTGCTAAAAAAGCAATAGACGTATAACTGCTTTGTAACGCTAAATGAACGAACAGTGTGACTAAACACCATTACGTGTATGAGCATTCCAACTGGGTGCCAGTGAAAGTGGAAGCAAAGCAAAAGGTAGTTCGTTCTCCTGGCGGCAATTTTTCCGGCACTTCCGGCAAGCAGAAGTAAACCCAGCTATGGGCTTCACCCATCGAGAAGCCGCCTGACAGGTGCAACACACTCTGCGGTCGTCCTTGATCGTACATATGGCTTCTCTGGTGCAGGGAAAGTGGCTTGATGGGATACTGTCGCAGCTGGAAAGGTATAGCTACATTAGGCACCACACCAATTCACGAAAACGAGAAATTTGGGGCCTAGGCCTCGGCATACTTGGCATATTTTTGGATGAGTCTTTGGAGCGATGTAGGCTTGAAGTATGCCATATTGACCTTCAATAGAGCGAATCTTAATTTCAATTCTGGCAGTGTTTGCCTGGCATCGGTAGGTTGCCAACAAGGAATTTCCAGACTGAAACAGCAATAGGGATTTCAGGCGTCACATTGACTGTGCTTTGAACTGCCTTGCCTACAATATTTTGCATGCGTGTACGTACGTTTGGTTCACAAGGCGTCAAACTGACGACAGCTGAGTTCTTGTCCACGTCCAATAGATCAATTGGCACATCGCATTGGAGAAGAATGTAGTCGATAGGAACAGCCAGCTCCACAGTAAGTGTGTAGGCTGCTTGCTCCTTATCCAGTTGAAAGTGATCGTTGACAGTGAACACGGGAACTGCAGATATGTCTTCTGGATTCTGTGTGCTCTGCTGGTAGTCTTCTCGTTCCATGGCCACACGCTTCTGTAGGTCCAAAATTTCCCCCCTAGAAATCACAGTAACGAAACGACATAGCGATGACATGCATGCACAATTACTGCGGCGTTCAAGTCAGGAATACTACCTACTGTAGGTGCTTGATTTTATCCTGAACATCAGGCCGAACAGTAGCTGCTTCATTTGGACCAAGATATTTTTGCATTGGCTCCGTAGTCAGTCCAAAGAGCCAGCCAGTGTAAGTGCAAACGACAATTTCATCGTAGTTAGAGCTGACCCGACCACATTCTAGTGAGGTTATGCTTTCGTGGCATTCCTTTAAGCAAAACGCTTGAGGTACATAATGTACATGCACGTATGTACATAGAGTAGGTACATCTTGGTGGGTATACAATGTAGAGACAGACACCCACAATCAACTTATATGATATAGGCCAAATATGAAATGTAACAAATAGGAGCCTGTATGTGTGTCTGTCTGTGGCGCTATAAGTTTGTTCAGTTTTGTAGCTACAGCGTCGATCCAGGGCTCATTAGAAAGCTTTATGACCCCGAGGGCGGCAAGAAGCCCTTCGATTTTTGGTGTGATCAGCCGATCGCCCATAATCGATAGCCTATTTCAAAAGCGAGCAGAAACCAAAACGACGCAAGTTTGCCCGCGAGCGATTGCAGATGGTCACGCCCAAAAGTGCACACAGGACTAAAGCGCGCATAAACACTTTTTGCCAATGTGCAAGTTTTGCCCGATGCACAAAATGTGTCAGGTCTGTAAAAGGGTTGCCTCTCCTTTATTGCTGCGAAGCTGCAACTGGTTGGTTTACTGGTACTCCCAATAATATTCACATGGGTTTTTCTCAGCGTTGGTTTGGTGGTGAGTTCATCAAGAGAGTAGATCTCTACTAAACCGTCGTCACGACCAACGATCAAATCCAACTGGCCTTCCTTCAGTATGTCGTAGCAATGAAGAGCAGTCACAGCTGAACAGCGCAAGCAATACTGAGCAGTTGACATTCATTCGGAGTGTCATCATTATCATAGTGATTCAGTTATGTGCTCTATTCCAAACTGGGCTCGTGTATATACGTACGTACACCGTACACCTACGTACACTATGTACAGTCCGCGACACGTGACAAGTAGGAATCCGCGAGGCGCGCGGTGGCACCGGGAGACACCGCGCGACCCGCGCGGAGTAAAGAGACGGAAAAAGAAAAGAAAGCAAAGAAATTGAGACAGCAGAATGAGTGAGGAGGCCTAGTAAAGCATTATAATGCCGCACATTGCAAAGCTACAAGAGCATTGAACACAGAAGTTGAAGCAAGGAGACAGGCTGATTCCAAAACATCAAAATTCTCCTCCTCTCCGTTTCACCGTCTCTCCATTTCTACTCCGTTTCACCGGGCGGACCGCGCGCAGATTGGGCGTGCCGCGCGCGCACATCGCGCGACCTCCGGCGGGGAGGGAGCGAGGATTCCTACTTGTCACGTAGACATATCATGTACCGGCTGTTCCATTCCTTGATTCGATTTCCCAACTGACCGTGCCACCTTTTCTGAAAATTCACTGATTAGACTGGTTGTATCGTATCCCCACCAGATAATAAACGGTAAGGCTTGAACAATTATAAAGCAATGAAGAAAATGAAAAAACAGTCTTACTGCGGCAGGTCCAACAATCCAATTCTGCCATCCTTTGTTCCATAAAGCACCAACTGACCATCATTACCTGTCAAAGTAAGTACATACAATACATACAATATCAAAATAGATACCCACCTAGCCCGTGGCAGTACGGCGGTTTTGCAATGCGCCGCGGGGCGGGTGCTACGGCGTGGCGTGCCGCACCATCGTGAAGTCCGAGAGTACAGTTTTTGATTTGGCTGTCTTCCATACCCTTCGGCCGTATACCCTTGACGAAAACATCAGAAACTAAACTAGTACATAAGCTACATCTCGGAGTTCGACTCCGACCGCCCCCAGGGCGGCGATGCGTCGCGCCCGCTCTGCGACGCATGCAAAACCGCCGCGGTGCGTACCTCCTGTATTCTTGAAGAGATGAAGAACATTTGGAATTCCTCCAACCTCCACATGGTAAGCCAAGTTGAAGCCATCCAAAACTTTGATGGTCCTATCATCACAGGCAAGTATAGGTGTGATCCCTCGCCCAACCCAGCTGCCTTCTAACACCGGGAGGCAAGTGACATCATTGATTTTGTCTCCGCATAGAAAGTAATGGGTGTCCGCACAGTCGTGATAATGGTTGAATGTGTACATTCCACACAGCAGCATGTCCACGCCATAAATGTGCCTAAATAAATCACCCGAGGCAAAATGCAATCTTCAGTGCCAATAACAATCACAAAAGGCTGTCGCAGTGAAAAGAAACGAGGGAGGTATGCGGGTATTCAACGCTAAATTTCGGGGTTTTTAAAAATTTCCGATACTTTCGGCCCCTCTAATTTTCGCTTTCTCTGTTTCTCCGAATTTTTCGTTTGCAAAACCCGAATTAAAAATAGGTTTCATAAAACCCGAAAAATGGCGGGTAACCGAAATTACTATTGGGATTTGAAAAACCCAAAATTAGGTGGAATAATGGATGATGCTTCTCATAATACTGATTTATTGAACGAAACAAACCCGGTTGGAAACTTTAAATTCAATACGCCACATTACATTGAAATCACTGGTTCCGTCAGATTTGTTTCGAAAGCAAAAAATTGCTTTCCTCTCTTGCTAAAGCCTTTGACTACATTGCCAGTGGAGAAAAATATCTTGTCTTGAACTGTTCCCAACGCTCCTCCAAGACAAACGCAATCGATCTTTGGCCCAGGTAAAGTCTTGAATAGCACCTGAAAGTGGACGACCGAACCGAAAGAAAGCTGATCGCAGCGCAGTTCCTACGCTTTTACCCTTCGGCCTTTTGCTTACTGTTGTTTCCTTCTTTCTTCCAATACATATAAGAACTCCATTGTGACTTCCAACTACAACCTGCCAAAACAATAACCCACAGCATGGTCACTTTTGATTCGACAGTACCTGAACTCTCTGCTTTGATTGATTGATGACTAGGCGAGGTAGAAAACTACTCTTGCGTGTCATGCATCTTTGGTTTACCTTCTGCTGCTTGCTGTCCCGTTCAGTTGGAGGGAGTAAGCGCATGCATCTTTTGCCACTAGTACCTACCTGAAAGCCACCGAACCAAGTTAGACAATTTAATAAGTAATGTTCAAATAACATTTCTGTGGTGCATCGCTGACCCTGGCATGCAAGGCCTGGGCCTATTTCGCTACCCACTCATGGAATGCGAGAAGCCCCAATATGGCTCTAAAATTCGCTACCCTATGGCATGCAAGTTGGGGCTTTAAATGCCGCATCTACTGTACCGGTGCACCACTCATTACTACATACAGTACTGTATCTGTATGGGATGCAGAGCCTTGAATGGCTGAATTGGTCCAATGGGTAGGATTAGCGAAGCCCCATTTACGGGATAAAAAATAGAAGCTGTCCAATACCGCAAAGAAACAAAATTTCTCCAACTAGCCGCTTATGTATACACGATATGCATCGTATGACAATTTGCTCAGAAGAAAGCGCAGTGGCACAAGTTGCGGTTCTACCTACCTGGGCATAGTCCACTCTAGTCAGGTTCAACTCCATTGCAAATATACGAATTACTGCACCGAAAGTTTCGTATTGTGTTCCTATCGCAATCGCACCAGCTTTTGGTTTTCAAGAATATAAAGTTTTTAGGGTTGCATAGCAACAGTTGTCGCTTTGTTGCCTTCCCCATCACATCTCATCTATGCTTACCTTTCAGAGGTGACCGTGTGTCATGTCAGGTGACAAGGAGCATGGACTGCTAAATAAATGACGGACCACAAGATGGACTAGGAAACTGTGCTGCCCTGGGCGGGCACCAAACTAGTGCAGGATTTATAATGTAACCAATACATGAATACAGTGCTCTGTACTTACCACATTGTTGACTAATCTAGCCACCCCAGGGCTACACCACCACCCAAGTGCACGTGATGTGATTAGTGTGAAGTGTGATACGATGTTACATATATCGACAAACCAATCGTGTAGAGTAGACCATAACTCCGCCTCCATGGTGCACTGGTATTCCCGAACATACCTTTACCAAACGCATGTGACCAAATTTGAGCGCTCCAGTCCCTCTGCTACAGAAATAATTGTAAAGACATGGGGATAATATGGATCAGTGCCTGGCGGAGCAGATGACATGGGTAACTGGAAAGCCTATAACACAAACCTTGACGTTCTGGATACCGTATTTACCGGTGCATAACCCCCCCCCCCACTGCATAACCCCCAATGCATACCCCTTATTGGCAAAACATAAAAAATCCCAAATGCATAACCCCCCCCCCCCCCTATGCATACCCCCATAATTATGTACAGTGTACAGTAACTGAACCTACCTATGTAAGCTGGTCAAGTACCCATAGCCACTCCCACACCAAGCTAAGATGTCGATAAGCCTGCTTGGGGGTGTATTGTACTAGAATAACCGTGTTTTGACCTCAATTATGCCCTAAAACACGTGCTTTTGACCTAAAAATATGCCTCTGCGCACCTCTCAAAAACATAAAAAAATGCCCCATGCATAACCCCCCCCCCCCCCCCAATGCATAATCCCCCCCTATGCATACCTCCATATGGGACCTCTCAATTTTTGCATACCCCCATGGGGCTATGCACCGGTAAATACGGTACATTACTTCATATGTAATAGTACAACAGTCCCTACTTGATTTGATATACGCTCCATTGTTTTCATCCACAATGAGGAGAGAGTGCAGCAAGTAGGCCTAGTAGTTGCAAATGTAAGTAAGATTTCCCGGCCCTGGCGATCAGAGACCAACCCTAGTCGAACACTCTACATCGCAGGTTGATGAGTCCTTGCAGGTAGAGTAGAATGCCGATTACCACAGCGTGTTCCGTGCCAACCAAGGTCTGGAGTCCTTAAAGGGGGGATCTGGCGGGAATTTAGTACGGGAAGGGCAAATTTCATATTTTTCACTTTTGAGGGGCCTATCAGACGTAAAATTTCACCCTCTTTCGATCTAACCCCACATTCTGGAGCCGATTTTGCCTCTGTGAAGCGGCGCCCCAGTTAGGAAGGGGATTTCGCAGCACTTTGGCCTATTTCGAGCTTTCTAACTGGGGCGCCGCATCACATAGGCAAAATCGACTCCAGAACATGGGGTTAGATCAAAAGAGGATGCGATTTTACCTAGGTAGGTGCTTTCAAATGTTAAAAATTCGAAACTTGCCTCCCCATACAAACTTTCCCGCCAGATCCCCCCTTTAAGGTTTCCCTCGGGGAAGCCGTACAAGTTGATGCCACTGACCGGTACATCTCACCATTGAATGCCCAGCAGCAAGCAAACAAGGTGTCAGAGTTTTTTGCTGGTCACTGGAGAGTCTCAACAGACGATAGAAAGTGCCTGCGTGATGGTAGGATTCTCTGCTTGGTGGTGCTGATTGGTACAAAGAACGAAGATTGTACTTGTGGCCCAACTGGCAGGCACACATCAGTACAGTTCTCGCCACAGACGTGCTGGCACAGACAGGGAACTCGGCAGGCACAGAGTCCCGCAGTGCTAGACAACTCGACGGTAACAGACAAAACCCGTACAACTGAAGGATCTCAGAGAGTCAGCTCAAACATTGACATATATGTACAAATTTGCATGAAATAGAGATTACTTCTTTAGGTTCTCTAATTGGCTGAATGCACGCCCCTGACTGTTCTCTGGAGTTGTACAATTTTGGGAGTGACAGACTCACAAATTCTAACACAAAACACAATTCCTACTACACAAAATCCTAACGATCTAGCCTAGTTTTAACTTCCGTATTACTGTAGATTAGATATCAAGCTGAAATTTTGTACACAGAACCCAAGAATATGTCAATCCAGTTTTCCAGTTTCGTGGGACGATCCCGTAGCAGCGACTCAGCACCAGATTCTTCTGTCAGAATCATTGCCGAATTCCCTTGGAATCTGACACCCGCAGTTTCCCAACATATGTATGTATGTACAGTTACACCCGTTGCACCTTGAAATTTGTACACCCGTGTCGCGTATAGCGAGAAGACCTCGAGATCATTTACGTACATATGCAATTTCCTGTGTATCTCCGCATTATTTATCGCTTATGTAATCGTGATCTGTTGTCATTCGTTCCCATTCCTGTCTCACTGAGAAGTCGGTTCTATGTCTCTCATTCACGCTTCCACACTGCGCTACCGCTCTGTCTGTCACATGGTAGCAGAGCGTCACGTCGCTTCATGGACCAACTGACTCTCAACTGCAGACAATGAACTCTTCGGTGAATCCCCCAAGGACTCAAACGGCCTGCAGCGAGCAGGCGCCAACGCTTTCGTGCGCCGCGAGGGGCGCAAGCGCAAAACTTGGGGACAAACTCGGAGCGAATCATCGGAAAAGGGCCAAGAAAAGCTCCAACATAGCCAACGGGCTATCGGAATCGGTGCATGGAACCGGCGGATCAACTTCGTCGAAGAAACCGGAAAGGAGCAACGGCCTATCCACATCGTCGACAAGACCCCAAGGGAATGAGGGTCTTCAGGAAATTCTCAATGAGAACCGGCGATGCTTCAAACAAACGTTGGGCAGCTATGCAGTTTCAAGGCAAAGAGGTCAGGCTAAACTGCCAAAGTTGGAACTGCCAACGTTTTCGGGCGACCCATTGGAATGGTTGCCATTTTGGGAAATATTCACAGGGGCAATCGATTCAGATGAATCAATGAGTCTCATCTTCAAGTTCATGTACCTGCTGCAGTGCCTACGGGGAGAAGCCAAAGAAGCTGTCAAAGGTTGCGTTCCTACAGCGAAAGGCTATGCCCAGGCAATCAGAGCTTTGAAAGAAGCATATGGCGATGAAGAAATCATTGCGATCCTGCTGCAGCAGAAGTTGATGAACTTGTTAAAGCCCACGTCCGAGCTCAAATCGTTGCAGCACTTCTACTTCGAAGCGAATGCATTGTTGTGTAACTTCGACTCACTTGGCCACAGTGAGGAATCGTTGAGTTGGGCAGTCTGGTTGCTCATTAGAAAATTGCCATTGAAGGTGCAACGGCAGCTCGAAGAGTGGAAGATGAGCAAAGGATACAAGGGCAGTTGGACAGTCTCATGGTATGATGAGCTTTTCAAGCGATACTTGAAGATCGAGCGAATCATGGCAACTCATGCGCCAATGCCCCACTACGAGAAGAAAGAAAATGCAACGCATGCCCATGAGGGACATGAGGCAATGCATGTCAGTTTCGAGCCAAAGGCGAAGCTGAAGATCCAGTGCGTCTTCTGTGGTGGAGCTCATCGAAGCTACAGCTGCACCAGATACAGAACTGTGAAGAGACGATCGGCGCAGTTATCACCTCTACAATGTCACCGATGCTTCAGCATGGATCACTGCACAGTGAAATGCAGCATGAGAAATCACTGCACCTACTGCATGGAAACTTCACACAATCGGTGCTTATGTCCCAAGCAATTTGGTCGCAACATCCGAAAGCCGAGCAAACGTGTGACGATGCAGCTTGAAGCTGAGAAATCCAGTGTGCAGAAAGATTCCAAAATCAAATCAAATCGTCGGAAGATGGATCAATCGGAAAAGGTGACAGGCTCATATGCAGAAGCAAAATTGCTCGCAGGGGGAGGTGTGGGCCAAGCCCAGAGTGCGAACGTCTCAATCGCTGCGCGCATGGTCAAGAAGCCACAAAAGCGTTGCAGTCCAAATCTCTCATTCAAAAGGGTTCAGCAAAAGGGTGGAAATGGCGGGAATCGATGCCTAAAGGAAGCGGAAGCCGCCAAGCAGTTTCCGACAATGAAAGGGCTGAAGATACGTCACCGAGAAGCCACCAATGTTACCTGCATCGTCATCGGTCAAGGGAAGACAACCCAGAGGTTGAAGGATGCAGATAAGAAGCTGAATCCTCGGCGTCGTGCCAATCGTCGGAAAATGAAGACTCGAAATGAATCCGGCAGGCATGAAGGCGCCTCAGATGACGACAACTACAGCAGAAGAATCTCGCGTCTCGGGAGTGTCGCGTATAGCGAGAAGACCTCGAGATCATTTACGTACATATGCAATTTCCTGTGTATCTCCGCATTATTTATCGCTTATGTAATCGTGATCTGTTGTCATTCGTTCCCATTCCTGTCTCACTGAGAAGTCGGTTCTATGTCTCTCATTCACGCTTCCACACTGCGCTACCGCTCTGTCTGTCACAACCCGCAGTTTCCCGGCGTATGTACACCCGTTATACAGAGTGTCTCATATAAACCGAACACTTTTCCGTGCATGTAACTCTGCAATCAAACATTAGATTTTCATGCGGTTTTTTGACTTTAGTAGCCAAGGCTTCAACTTAGATGTGTACAAAATTTCAACTATTTTCTCCGCATACTTCGGAAGTTGCGACGGTTTGAATCTAGAAGCTCAAAATCGACGTTTTTCTTCAGTATGAAGAAAATTTCAGTCTTAATTTTTCAAGATACCCTGTTCCATGCATTTGCTATGGTGGCACTGGGGATAGTGCATGAGATACACATTTTCTAGCATTTGGGGACCTCTTTTTTCATTACGAGACTAATTTTATCTTGGACCCATGCATAAAAGACCCCTAAATCGGCACTACCAGTTAGAAAACCCTCGTTTTTGACCGCCGGAGAAAGAAGGTGTTTGAGCACCTTCCACTGGGCCTACGAAGCTAAAATTTTGTACACATCTAAGTTGAAGCCTTGGCTACTAAATACAAAAAACCGAATGAATATCTAACATGTGGTTCCAGAGTTACATGCACGGAAAAGTGTTCGGTTTATTATGAGACACCCTGTATATCATCCATCACCAGCACCCTTGTTTGGCATTCCTCAGGGTTACCGGAGGGTCCAGCAGGCCCAGTAGCCTGCCCGCCTCCTTTCCCCTCCCGTAGATTCACCCACTATGGTTTGAAGAGGCAGCATGAGGACACAGACCTAAACTGCGAAACCCATGTACATAGCGCGTTGTACGGCAGTCCCCGCCGGGCGCCTGAACCCCTGCACCAGGATCTGCGCCCAGCCATGCAAATGCATGAATGGACGAGATAGCCAGTAAGCAAGAGGGCAAGCGCCCGTTGCCTCCCCCTGGCCCACGTAGAGAGGCTGCCACACCGTCACCCCCCGCGCCATAAAGAATATGTCATACTTTGTGGCAAAATTGAGCCAGATACGCCCACAGCGAATAAAATTACGGGCTTGGAAATGTTGGACCCTGTTTTTATCATTTTCCGCACTGAGCATGGATTTGTGATTAGAATCTTCTGCTCAGCATAGTCAAGCAGCTCATCCAACATGGCAACATTGCAGAACAACAAAATGGCTGAACGTAATCACAGTCCAGAACACAAAGAATTCAAAAATACAGACGATAGGTAGCTCATATAACAGCCTTCAAGGAGCTGTCGGGTCCAACATTGGCACCACTGACCTCAGCGTCTCTTTCATCTTCTTCACGCTGGTGGTATCATCCTTGTCATGTCGGTCGATCCTGCAACCCTGCATCACCCTCGCAGTCTCTCTTCCCTGAATGCGATTGTGCAAGTCC
This sequence comes from Epsilonema sp. ZAB3_2, assembly GCA_030247985.1. Taxonomy (NCBI): domain Eukaryota; kingdom Metazoa; phylum Nematoda; class Chromadorea; order Desmodorida; family Epsilonematidae; genus Epsilonema; species Epsilonema sp. ZAB3_2. The sequence goes on from JASAMW010001052.1 coordinate 110,487, forward strand.
GTTATTTTTTAGCATGACACTAATAAATGCTGCTATTTGCTTTTATGCAATTTTGATCACCTTACCTAAGCGCGGGGACGGACCCGGGTTTAATCAAGGACTCCTAGACCGCGTTTACTACCACAAACAAACCTAGGTCTCCTTGGCTGGATGGACGATGGACCAAAAAAGAGATGAAGAAGGAACGAGCGAAACGAGAGAATAACGGATTAACGGAAAGGGAAAGAATGGAAGATAGGGATAGTCACACAAGGGAAGAAGCAAGATTGCTGGACCGTGCAGTGCACCTTCTTCTAGACCTACGAGGCGACCAGACCTGATCATGACCCAAACCAGAAATTACGTAACTGTCAAGAAACTCATTGGCATTACCAAAAATATATAGTACTAGGTGTCGTTGAAGTAAGAAAAACTGTCAAAGAAATTATACTTTGACGCTCTCCACTACGTACGTATATACATACAAAACGACACTTTTCCTGGTGTTGGCAAAAATTTATACGTTTGTGTTCGTTTAGTGTCGTGTTTTACGTAGTGAAGATTGTCAAGTACAATCAAGGAGGTGTACATTCTTTTTTACACTTCTTTTTTGAACGACACCAGCAATTAGAAGTTACTGTGTCCCTGTGTCCCTACTGTGTCCCTGCCCCCATATGGTACACACCCGGCGTTACGCTGGAATACAACTTAAACAATCGCTACCAGGCATTTTGTTTTACAAAATGTAATCAAAGAATGCAAGTTGTGCCTTTTCAAAGTAGGCTCAGGCTTTAGGCTTAGGCTGAGGTTTAGACTGAGGCTTTAGGATTAGGCTTAGGCTGAGGCTTAGGCTTAGGCTGAGGCTTAGGCTGAGGCTTAGGCTGAGGCTTAGGCTGGGGCCTCTGCATCCTATACCTAAGCCTGAGCCTAAGCCTGAAGCCTAAGCCCCGTCCTCTAAGCCTTTTTTTTGAAAAAGCACAACTTGCGTCCTTTGATTACATTTTGTAAAAGAAAATGCCTTATAGCGATTGTTCAAGTTGTATTCCAGCGTAACGCCGGGTGTGTACCATATAGGGGCAGGAACACAGTAGGGACACAGGGACACAGTCTAGGGACACAGGGACACAGTAACTTCTAATCGGTACGACACCTACTTTTTCATGCGTGCTTATGTTTCTACACTTATATTGCGACAGAAGCCACGCCACGTACGTACGATATGTCAATTTGAGCTGTGTCATTTTAGGCTGTTGGTTCTTGTGAAGTGCATAAAGTTCCCAAGAAAGCGAACCTTCCTCCTGTGGCTGGAACTTAGTGCGGTATAGGACAAGTTCATCATTATACACTATGGCTCTAGTCACAATCCACAGATCGCCAACGCCGACCAATAGCCCTGATGAGGAGGATAACAGCGTGTTCTCAAATGTCTCGGTAATGTTTTATTTTTTTATTTGCAAAATTCGCGTTGATTGATTTGATGTCTGACCTGTATAGGTAGTATATAAGAGCGAAAAGACGAAGTTGGATTATGGATACGTATACAGTAGTCTGACCAGAGAGAGTTGGTCATCATGGGCTCTACGCAATTTGCATGTGCTCCCGCAGTCTAATTAGGAGTAGGTCTATGAAATGCTGACTGAAAGAATTTCTATTCGCTGCGCTCGCGAGCCATGGAGGCCAACTCTAGATGGACAGCTACATGACGTATTTGTTGCTACCCTTTGCTTGGACTCAAGCCTCTTTGTTTCGGAAGATCTGTTCTGCTTTCAAATTGCATTATCAGTGTTCTCTGTCGAAATTGGAAGGAAATATAAGAGCATTGCGTGTCTGAGCTCGGAGAAGTTTTTTGTATGTATCACTTAACCTTTGTGTCTGTTTTAAGGATGACGTAGAAAGTAATCATGAGCATGCTGGCTCATCGGGCGATGGAACAATTACAAGCAGTCAAAAAAGCAACAAATCTCTTCTTAGGAACAGAAGGTATGGAATGGATGATGATTTAAGGGCGTATATGAGTCAGACAGTGGGTGTTTGCTTCAGTTGTTGTTGCATAGTTGCGTAGTGAAATATTCATTTTGCCTTGCTTTTACTGGAGCGGAATTGAAACGTTTTCATTGGTGTCCGTGGCGGTTTTTGAAATATGTACATATACATGTAGAAGGAAGGTCACCGGGTGCAGTTGTAGTTTCTTGCTTCCCCTGGACAAGATCGAACCTTGACTATTTTGTCTAATCAAATATGTATAAAAGGGAGGACTGCATACAATACCGTATTTACCGGTGCATAGCCATGCATACCCATGGGGCTATGCAAAAATTGGGGCTATGGGGCTATGCAATAATTTAACCATGGGGCTATGCAAAAATTGAGAGGTCCTATATGGGGCTATGCCTTATGCATTGAACATTTTTATGTTTTTGAGAGGTGCGCAGAGGCATATTTTTAGGTCAAAAGCACGTGTTTTAGCTTTAGGGCATAATTGAGGTCAAAACAGGGTTATTCTATAGTCTGGCCAACAGCAGTTGGCACTTGGACTCAAGGCGCGTTGCGTAAAATAGATTTACAAATGCGGATTTCTGTCCGCGCTTCGTGTACTCCTATTTAGCAGAAGTACATGCAAACTACGCAACTCGCCTTGAGTCCAAGTGCCAACTGCTATTGGCCAGACTATAGTACAATATTCACACTCACGCAAGCTTGTAGGCGTCTTAGCTATGTGGGAGTGGCTATGGGTAGCTTATGGCCACCTTACATAGACAGGTTCAGGTACCCTACAGTACTTACATAGTATGGGGCTATTTATTCATAGGGTATTACTTTCCTTTTCCAATGTGGGGCTATGCATGGGGGTGTGCACCGGTAAATACGGTAACTTGACGGCATGAGATTGTAGATGTGACGGCACCCTTTGTTTGCGCTCTTCGATATTCGTTGTCTGTGCGTGTGCGTGCTTACGTTGCTATTTACTGAACTGTTGAGCTAGACGCGATTATACTATTTCTACGTAAGCAGACTTCGATTGTCGCAGATAAGGAAGGATATTTGTATTCTTAGAGGGAAGCAGAAAGGCGAGAAGAGGCTAGTCGACTGTTTGTTTGCCTTCTCTCGCTCTGTGCTCGTTCGTACAGTAGGTACCTCAGCTATGTCGCACTGCATCCCTCGTTTAGCATGGCAACCATTTTGATCTGGCATCTTCAAGCTTTCAAGTAAGTATGAACATTGCGCTTATGTCATTATAGCTGATTTCGCCTGCGTGAACTGGCCGGCATTCGAATTCCGCATACATACGTACATAATTCGCCTGTATTCTCTTATGAGTTTCGTCCTCGCGCGGTTGTGTGTGGCACCTTCCTACTCTTTTCATTTCGACTGACCGCAGTTCTAATCAATATGTCGCGGTTATTTGTATTGGTATTTATTTGCGTTGTCGCCAGTTCCTTCTCTGTGCCCTTCTGTCAACGCGCGCGCCTCGTGTGTTTTGTGAGTCGATTTCGGTGGACCTTTCTGAAAGGATGAAGGAGGAATTGAAAAGGTGCACGTATATGTAGGAGCGGGGAGATCTATTCTATTGAAGAGCGTTCGTGTTTGTGTTACACACGGATAGGTAATGTACGTGTGATGCTTTGGGTAGATGTAGGTGGGTAGGTAGGTAGGTAGGGGCTGTCGGTTATGAGGATAGAAGGAGTAGAAGGAAGCAGTAGTAGTCTTTCGAAAGGCTTTGGCCCTGTTGACGGCTGAATTTGCGGGTAATTTTAGGGGCGCAGTGGTGGTTTGTTTTGTTGCGAAGTTGACAGCGGCGGCGACTGATTGCTTTGCTCTTTTGATTCGGATCGGACAAAATCGCCCATTCGGTCTGCTCCACTCACACAGTATGCACTGGTTGATAGCTTACTCTCTTTTGCAAGAATCCCTCACATTTGGTACATTACTGTTACTGTACGTGTACACTTTGGTCATTCGTTTGTAGGGGCAGGTATAAGACGATGGTGAAACCAGAAAATAGACGATGCCGAAAGGCTTTTGTGTTTGACCAGCATTATTGCATGTACATGTACAGTAACTGCATACAATACATTATGTAGATACAGTACATACATACAGTCACAGTACGGCGGCAGTTTTCTAGGTATACACTGGCAAATACAGTCGTGGTATGCGGTTACTCTTTCCTTATGCAAGATCGGGGTTGATTTTTTCGCCACCAACCGACCACACGATCTATTCTTTTGGGCTTCAGTGTACAGTACATACGTATCGTACGTTCAGTCACGGGAATTCACTACAATGCAAGGAGTGATGACTAGTGTTACTGGTCGCTTTTAGTCGGCATCTTTCTTTCTGACAGGTGTTTCTCGAGGAATATTTGATTGTACTGGGTTGAGGATAATATACATGGTGCCTCTTGTTTGGGTTATGCAATATTTTCTTTTCTCTTGCGCATCCTTAACCGTGCATTGTGCTGGAGCCTGGAACAAAGTTTTTGTCAACAAATTGACTGTGTTGCATGTATGTACGTTAAAATAAAGGGGTTGTGTGGCGGGACGAATGCCATGATGAAATGAACGCTTGATTTTTTCAAGGACAGTCAGCAAAAAAGTGAAAAATATAGACCATGGATCCGGTACCGGATCCACTTTCATTATACCGGAGCCGGAGCCGGATCCAAATATACGCCGGGATTTACTGGAGCCGGAGCCTCTGTTACATCTCTATATACTACCATACATTTCACGTTCTGTATGTTCCACTTCTCACGTACTGTACGTTCCACTGTTTCAGAAGTTCAAAGTGCTCTTGTCTTACCGTGGACGTATTGTAGCAGCCTTACTGATTTGAAATTATTCCTGAGTTCGTGGTTATTCGAGAAGGGTTTATTATTTGATACGTAGTTTCTTTCTCACTGTGCACAATCCCGTGTAGTATCTGTCAGCTTTCGAGCTGTCAAGAACACGGCAGAATGATTCCTACTCCTGATTACAGGACGATGCGAACGAACATGCATAACGTAGTAGGTACTACTCTCCACTTTCTTTACTTTCGTCTATGCGTGCGTTACATATGCAGGGTTGGTAGGATGATGCGGCGGCTGATGGCGGGGTCCTTTAATCCTTTCCTTACGTATTCGACGCGGAACCTTGAAGTCGTCCTTTTTTCCTGAGGTTCTCCAGGGGAATTCATCGTTGTTGCGTGTACATTCAATGCCACTTTTACTATAGTCGTGAAATTTCTTTTCGAAAAGGGAAGGGATGAAAAACACGGGGACATTTCTGGTCACATATACATTATCGCTTGCTTGGATGTAGTAAAGGCGAAATTTTTGTGACTTTTCGAATGGATGCGTGCCTGCTCTTCGTTCCCATCTCATGTCGTCACTTTGCTTTTTGAGCTCCTGTAGTTTCTATGGATTTAACGAATTAGGCCTATATGAAATGATAGGCACTATTGTCGAGTTTTACGTTTTTCGACGAAATGGGAAATTCTTTTCAGTTTCGACGTTTCTGCGTTTTGCCTCTTTATGTTTCGTTTTAGCGATTAGCTTGAGCCTCGCAAAGGAGATAGCATCCGCATTTGTATAGTCCAATTGGGGGAAACATACTCTGTACATACGTACGTCTTAGATGCTGGGTACCATACCATGGCATACTATACTGCTCTGTGTGGGATTGGGCTTTCATCCCGGCCAAATTCGAATGGCTTGTTGTTGCCGTCTTCGTCGCCGCAGTAGTACATAGTAATAGTAGTTGTAGTAGTAGTTGTTGTTGTTGTGGACAGACGAGGGGGCTTTTTAGTCATTACTGATTCATTCCTGCTAGCGTCGTCGATGGACATACTCTTCCTTCTGTGTGTAGTTAGTCGCTTGACCGCTAGTCAGTATCTTCGCTTGATGGAATCATTCAGATCCGTCCTATATTTACTGTGTAGCTTTTCGTATCCTCACGTCCTCTCATGTCAAATTAAATTGTTTGGGTGGCTTGCGTGTGCCCGTGTACCTACAACGTACTGTCATTGTGTTGTGTTTATGAACCTACGTTGAGTGTGAGTACTAGTATGCAAAGGGTCAGTTTTTCTACTTCCTCATTTTCCAGTTCCACCGTCCAACCTCGAATCTAAAACGTTGTTCCAGTCCAGTGTCACAAAGCTGTGTGTGACGGTGATACTACGCATATCAGCCGCGGTTGAATGAGAGGAATTGATGGGTTTAGTGCTGTGCTGAACCAGGCCGACAACAATTGAAGAGGCGCGGATGTCGTCAGACGCTTGGGGCTAGTGGATTGTGTTCATTCGACTGCTGGATTTATTCTCCGATCCAGCTCCGTAATACTAAAATGAATTAGGCATAAGTAGGTACGTACATACATAGATCTTACTATAGGCGCGGACGGTGTGTGAGCACATTTGTGTCCTCTTCCTCTATTTCGTTCACGTATTGCGCTTCCTACGTAAAATGTTTCTTCAGAGGGTAATACAGCAAGGCTAATAAGTGCACGGGACGCGGAGGCGTCGCCAGCAATTATTGTTGATTATTTAGTCATGTGTACATGTGCTGTTGAACGTTGTTGGCGTTGGAGTGAGTTGGTTGGTGACTATGTTTCAGTTTGAGCGAGTGCTACTTCGCAGTCAAAGGAGCAGCAGTGATTCTACCGCAGAATGAACAGTGCATTATGATTCCAAGACAGGGAAGCTCTGGAGGTAAAAGAAGGAGTTGCGGAGATGGAAACCACCACAGTACTAACAGTTTGTAGGTGTCGTGTGTCGTGTGTATCATCATGTATGGCAGCGTATGTCATTTGTAGGTGGCGATATTCAACTTCATCTGCAAGCCATGCTTCACATTCTCAGGCCGCAGGACACTCTGAAAATGGTACAAGCCACGCTTCTTCTGCAATCATTCCAAATATTGAGTAGAATTATTAGTATCACGGTGGTTTGGTTATAGTCGGTCCACCGAGAGAATGCAGAGATTTCCGCAGTCGTAGACGGCGTTTCTGCTTAGAATAGAGCGAAACGTCGTCATTTCCCTCAACGTCCGTATTAATTGACACCGCAGAGGATCCTGATCATAGGCCAGTCAGGAAGTACAATAAGTGTCCGTGGATTCCACTCGAAAGTCTTGCGAGACTTTGAATATCCCTCCATTCTCTCTTTTTTAATAGTGGACCGACTACAGGGTAACAGTAGGCGCCAACAGGTAGGCCAATTCGAGCTACTTGAACTCGCACTTGCTGAGCAGTGTGACCGGGTGAGTACTTTTATTCGTACCGAGCGAGCATCTTCTCGTCTGAACGGTACAGTAGCAGCGACGAACTCTTACCTTTCTCACGTGAAAGAAAGAGTTTGTGTGAACACGCATGTGCAAGTGTCCGGCTACATTTGAGATCCGGCTCTGGTATCCAGAACGATTTGGATCCGTGACACCCCTACGTCGGTACGAGTTCTGCAGGGTAGATCCAATACTAGTAATCGGCCAGCGCAGCATGGGGCTGACCGCGGGAAGCTGCATAGCATACCCTCTACACTAACAGTGGACTGGACGTCGGTACGAGTAGAAGTACTCGTGTGGTCAGACTGCTTGCTTACAGGTGCGAGTTCAAGTCGGACCGTACTCGTCGGCTACTATGTTTCTTCAACACTTGGGACGGACGATCTCGCCGCGAGTAAATTGGCCTGTCTGTTGGCTGGCGCCTATTGATGCGTGTTTTTGTGTAGGCAGTGAGGCTGGAGAGTTTGCTGGGCGGTCACACTCGATACATGGCCATAGTGTCGACGACGGGTCGTCAGGACAACGTGGAGTCCATCATTCTTGGCATGGATTACGTGTCTCCCGAGCAGCCCACTACTGTCGGCCTCGTCCTTCCCATTTGGGCTTCAACCCTGGTCAGACTGGACGGGGATGGAGGCATCAGTGTGGAATCCTCCGGATCACAACACGTCTTCAAGCCCGTCTCCGTTCAAGCCATGTGGTCAGCCTGCCTCCCTCCGTCTTTCTCTTGTGCTTGTACATATTGGCAGAGGTGTACTCGGTCGCCTTTTGTGTAGGTCAGCCTTCCAGAGCCTGCACAAGGAGCATAGCACAGCCAGAAGCTATCCCTACTTTCCCGGTGGACTTACTCACACCTGGGTGCAGTACTATGAAGCCGCCTTAACCTCGCCTGACCCTTTTAGAAACGAATGGTGCGCTATATTCAACCTGTTCTGTCTGCGATCTCTAATGGTAGAATACATGCGGTTGTGTAAAAGAGCGACAGAGAGTAGTGTTTGCAGGCACTACGACTATACGTACTGTGACGATTCTGACCTGAGGATGGACAGTTTGCGTCGACATTTCGAGAAGCCACCGGAACGAGCGGCTGCCGAGAAGCTAATACGGGTCAAACTGAAGGATATTATGCAGTCGGTGGACTTGGACGAAGTCACCAGCAAAGACGTAATGACATCTCACCTCGCCTGTGCTAATGTAGTAGTAGAACACCTACGAGTCTGTTCTACAGCGTGATGTGGTTGCCTTGAATGCGCGCACACACAGTACATAACATACTAGCTTTGACATGACAAATTTTGTGGTTGTAGCAGATAGTGGTCCTAGTACAAAGTATGCTTGTTTGCAGATTCGTGAGAAGTTGGAGGAGAGCTTGCAGTTTAGTCTGACGGAGTACAAGGAATTTCTGGATCGAGAGATGCTAATCATTTTGGGCCAGATGGACAAGCCCAGTCGCATCTTCCCTTTTCTCTATCTGGGCACGGAATGGAACGCCTCCAACTGGGACGAACTCAAGCACAACAAGTACAGTAGTGTGACGTATCGTGTTCCGTATGACGATAGCCGGGCCCCGATAAGGAGAGAAATCGGGCCGAAGGGGAATCGAACCCGCTGGCCGCTACCCTCGGTCACAGCTGTGGACTTAGGCACCCGACCACGTGCAGGTCCAAGGACAGATGGCTAAACTCGCCTTACATACAGTACATACCTAGAACTAGTTTTACTTAGGTACACTACTAGCCTCGGACGCTATTGCCATACGTTCGCAGTACGTAACAGTAGGCTGCACGCTGACTACTTCTTTTACTTGCAACAAGCTGCTTCTATTCTTTTAGTGTTGGATATATTCTGAATGTGACCAAAGAAGTGGATAACTTTTTCCCGGGTCTCTTCGCATATAGCAAAGTCAGGGTTTCGGACGAGGAGAGCGCGGAACTCCTCAAACACTGGGAGTCCACCTTCCAGTTTATCAAGGAAGCAAAGTATGCACCTGCTCCACTGTCTCCTTCTTTGCAGGCCTTACTACTTATATCATATGCGTCCTTGTTGCAGAGAAAGGAATTCAGCTGTTTTGGTTCACTGCAAGAAAGGAATCAGTCGCTCCTCGTCTACTGTAAGCCTGCAGTGGAATACGTACTACATGTGCATACTTCATGGTTGCATGCAGGTAGGTGCATACACTTGTTGCAGGTGATCGCATACGCCATGAAAGAGTACGGTTGGTCTGTGGAGTACGCTCTGGACTATGTGAAGCAGAAGCGCAATATTATTACGCCGAACAAAGGATTCATGGAGCAATTGCGCACATACCAAGGCATATTGGACGCCAGCAGAAATCGAAACAATACCCTATGGAATCAGATCCAACCACAGCACAATTCATTGACAATGACGGCAACCGATTCGACCTCCTCGCTCGTTCAGTGGAAACACGAAGAAGAAGAAGAGAGCACGCGAGAAGGTACGTACTGCATTAAAATATTTTATAGTATGCACGCATTGTATGCGTCATAAACCTTTGTTGATGTAGTGCAACTTGCAACCAATGAATATGAAGACATATGTATGCATATATTGCACGTACGTACCTAGACTAAAGTCAAGCGTATGTAAGAGTAGGAATGCTACAGTGTAGTGTTTATGTTTTCAGCGGCAGGGGTGGAGGAAAGGCCGGGGCTGCATCGAGTGCTGACCGTGTCGGAGAACATTCTCAAGCCTTATCCGTCCTTGCCAGCCGTGGCTATGAAAGCACAAGCTTCAGAAGAGGGCGCAGGAGACGCTCAGCTGAGCGGCAGGCCTGCAGTGGAGCGGACGCTGCAGTGCGTGGAGCAGCGCATACGAAAGCAGCCGGATCAGATATCGCTGAAGGACATGCAAGCGCTGATGATGCGGAAGACGAGCGACAAGCAGAGCAGTAGCTCCGGCATCAGCTGCTCGTCCGGGGAGAGCAGCTCCTGCTCCTCCAGCGCCGGCGAGGAAGAGCCCGACCACAGCGCAGCCGAGCGCAGAAAGCGACGCAACTGCGACGGAGGAGACGGAGATTCGGCAGTGGCTGAGCTGAACCACACAACTCGTCCCCAGCTGCTGCTGCACCGTCGCTGGCCCAGCGACCGACCCCGGGGATCGCGGAGAGAGGAGCCGAGGCAGCGCGGAGTCTCCGACCCGCCAGACCCGAGCAAAGTCACCGCAGTGCCAACGCAGACGCGTGCCAGAAAGATCATCGACAAGCTGTTCATGCGGAGCTGCAGCGCGCAGCTGGGCGCGGAGCCCTTCCGGCCACCGCTCACTGCCGCCGGCAAATCCAAGTGGTACCTGGAAGTGGGACGCATCTGTCGCAGTCGACCCAAGTCGGAGGTGTTGCCGGGGGAGTGGGGCGGCTCTCCGCGAGCGCTCAAGGTGTCTGAGCCTGGGCGCGTCAAGAGCGAAAGGGAGAAGCTGGAGCGTCTCAGCTTGAGGCAGGAGGGCGGCATATCGGCCAGGAGCAAGAAGTGGAGCACTTCCTCTCAGCCTCAGCCCGTGTCTGGAGGCGTGCGTCGAATCACCAGCGATCTGGAGTGGCGAGCATTGGCTTCCTCATCCGGCGACGTCGCCTATTGGTCCAGCACATCTGCCACTAAGAAGACGTCGGACGAGAACCTAGTTCGTTCATTGGTTGGCGTGTTCGAAGGATCTTCACCTCCTGAAATGGGTGCGAGTCCTTCTAGGAGACGAGGCTGGAAAGATGGCAATGGAAGAGAGAAGCAAACACTAGAGCTTCATCAACAGTTTGAAGAGGAGGAGGAGGAAGTGGAGTTGAGACGCAGTAGCTCGCTGAAACTCAGTCGCTGGACGCCGAGTCCCTTGCGCTCTACTCGCTCCATGACTAACCTGCAACTGACGCCGCCACCATCACGCGTCCATTAGACCACCTTCTCTCTGCATAGTGACATCGAAGACGTCATGAAGCGTGGACCGGGTCTCTATTCACGACGATTTGCTGAAGTTTTATTCGGTGTGTTTGTGCCTGTATTCTAACATTGTACGTACGTATGCTTAATGCAGTTCTTTATCTTTTTCACTCTGCCGTGTATGCAGTATACGTACGTACATGTGAAGCAGTGTGACGTCGGTGTAATAGTATACTATTTCGGACACGCTTGATTTGAGCTTGCTTTACCGCTGACTGTGTTTTCTGATTACGCGATTATGTCTTGTGCGGTCGATACAAAGCATTCTATTCTTCGATAACCTTTATGCCACTAGCAGTATAACACGTAAATACATAGGGTACTGCATGAATGTACTCGTATAAATTTCAACGCTCTTACCTAATTATCAGTAAAAACAACAACTAGAGCTACCTACCTACTAAATCCGGTCTCACATGACTGCTTCTACTGCTGTCTGCCAGCTATCAACACACGCTGTATCATGGCTCGTCATTTGTATACAAATAGGTACTGAACCCTACCTATTACTTTTACTGTACGCGTACCCTCAGTCTGATTTTGCTCGACCAGAATTTGTAGACTTCTGTATTAGCGGACATGTTGTAGACAGTTGCGAACGAAGAGGACCAGACTTGGCCCGCATCCAACCGGCAAAAAGTCTACAAACTCATTGGTCGAACAAAATCAAAAGACTGATGGTATGGTTCCTAAACAAACAGCAATGTTTCAATCCACCTCACATCTATCCTCGTCACCCTTTGGCAGTATTACACAAGAGGATGCCAAGAAAGAGCAAAGAGTTGACGTTCAATAGCAAACAACAAATATCCCCTACCGACCTCTGTCGTTAAAAAACGAACATTTACTTACTGCTTGGCCGTCACTCGTTAGTTTTACCAAACCAGCTATGAACAAGCAAAGAAATCGTCAACGTGCTTCGGTATCGGCGTATGTTTCCTATTGGTGAAGTCCGGTATGTGCATGTAGGGCTTCAGAAAGCAAAGAGCAGGAGGAAGGCCATCATGAGACAGAAGAGTCCCATGGCCTCCGAAAGGGCGAAGCCTAGGATAGCGTAGGAGAACAACTGCTGCTTCAGGGAGGGATTGCGAGCGTAGCCAATGATCAGAGAACCGAACACCGTACCAATGCCTGCTCCTACAACACAAACACTCCACTCAGCACATAAGAGAAATATCCCAAACCTCGGAGCTTTTCAGGTCGGTTCAAGACTCAAGTTTAGTCTCCTTCGGGAAAAATGCGATGCAATGGTTCAGTCACCAAACTGAAAAGCTCAAAATCATGATGTTTACGTATCCATGTACGATTTATGTATCAACGTATGCTATGCTAGGAGTCTCGACGAAGAGGACATCTGGGGTAGAATGTCCGAAATTCAAATCTCTACTAAAACTCAAACGCTACCGACACGGCCAAACGCAGCCAGTCAGTGGGGCGCCACAGAAGTGAACTTCGACTTCGCTCCGTTTGTAAATCGGAGACGTGTGAACAACCGAGTTTAGCTCCGAATTCTGAGCCTCTTCGAAGCGAAAGAGTTAGTAGAAAGACAAAAAAAATTGCGCAGCAAACAATTTACGACGCGGTGCGTGACGCTCCTCAAAGTGATAAGTTTCCGCGCGGCGTTGCTTTCTCCCCGGGTGAACGACAGAAAGAAGCACGCCGTGCTTGTACGGAGCAAAAACGTTACGTGTGAACAAACGAATAACGCTCGGAATACGCTCCGCATTCGGAGGCTCCTCGGAGTCGGAGCGAACTCGCTCGGAGATCGTCTGTGGCGCCCTAGTGCGCTCTACTATTCTTGAGCTAAAGTGGAATCGGTGGCAGGGATTTTCGGGATGGGAACGCAGTACCTGAACCGGCGACTCCGACGGTAGCGGCTCCGGCTCCGATGAACTTTGCGGCTGAGTCAATATCACGCTGAACGACCGACGTCTGAATTCCGCGCACCACCAACACCCCGCCACTCCCCAGAGGACTGCCCAACACCACTGGAGCAGCCGCCGAACTATTCCCATGCACCATCTACACAACACATTCACGAAGCAGCAGTGTAGGCCTACAATCCGTCCAGCGAGAGTCGTCTGTCCCTGTTGCGCAGTTTACATGTACTTCCGCAGAACCGGACTACATAAACCGTAGAGAAAATCAGTGAATTAGTTTCTATTTTTCGCAGCATGGGGAAAGGCCCGATCTCTCGCTGGATGAACAGTAGTGTTACGTACTGCGTACGTATGGCAATAGCGTCCGAGGCCAGAGTGTACGTAGAGTAGTGCTAGGTATGAAAGGCGAGTTTAGCCATCCGCCCCCGGACCGGCATGTGGTCGTGTGCTCAAAAGTCCACAACTGTGTCCGAGGGTAGCGTCAGTTCTTTTTCTCTCCCGCCTTTTCAGGGCCCGGCTGTCGCCATACGGAACGAGGCACGTTAGTAGTGTTGCGCTTACCGAACTGCTCGACTGATTCATGGCCAACAAGCTCGCTGAGCATCTCGATTGCAACTAAAAAACAAAAGGCCTCTTTTCAAAGTAACGTATGCCTGAGACCAGCCTATACGCTGTAGGTACCTTCAGGTACCCACAGTACATTAGGGGCAATGCATTGGGCATTTTTTATATTTTGCCAATATGGGGCTATGCATATGGGGGGGGGGGGGGGGGGGAGGGGGTTCCACAATATGGTATAAGAGCATGAGCCAAACGTTCTCCCGCCCGAACACATTGTATACACATATCCAGCTGGTTTATGTTATGTTTTACAATACCGCATTGCTTACCACGTTCCTAGCCAAAGGAAGAAGAACTTTTTGTAATCCGTGCATTTTTCGAACAATCCTAGGGCTTTGATGGCAGTGTGTAGGTATTGAATAGGTGTCGTTGAAATAAGGGCCGGCGTAGGAAAGTGCCAAAATAGATTATACTTGAGCACGTACTCCTAGAGCGCGCGCTTTAGGAGTACATGACTTTAGCAGGCGGTACCGTAACTACCACCTGCTCATCAATCACTCAAGTATAATCTTTTTTGGCACTTTCCTATTCCAGCTCTTATTTCAACGACACCTATTATCCTATTAGATCTCCCTCTTCTTCTCCGCCAAGTTCTTCCTTCCACGAGGCTCACAAAGGTTCGAACAGTTCACCAGCTCAGCTCGTTGTGCGAATCCTCTCGCCTGAAACAAACACAGCATAAAAGTTAGACTACAAGACTATAAGAGGCATCGCACTCATCTTCGATCTTCGTTCGTCTTTCGTGCGCCTTCTATCCTCCGTTCAAGAACTACCGTAGTATCTGACTGATGATTCTCAACCAGCCGTCGCCATCATTTCTGGTATCTCAAGACGAATACTGGTGGCCCTTTTCGAAGCCACTGACTGAACTGTATTATAAATTCAAGTACTGTATGTTTCTGCCAAAGAGCGTTGCATACAGTATTTATGAGATTAGCGAAAAGGAAAAAACCCGGGAGCGGGAACGGGGGCGGGGCGGGGAAGCAGGGGTATTTGATGGCGCGTTCACCAGACATCCATACGGACGTACGTCCGACGTATCTATATACATGAAACATGTACTCCCATAGTCTGGCCAATAGCAGTTGGCACTTGGACTCAAGGCGAGTTGCGTAGTTTGCATGTACTTCTGCTAAATAGGAGTACACGAAGGGTGGACATAAATCTGCATTTGTAAATCTATTTTACGCAATGCGCCTTGAGTTCAAGTGTCAACTGCTATTGGCCAGACTATAGATACGTCGGACGATCTAGGAGTACATTGTTCATGTATACAGATATGTCGGACATATGTCCGTATGGATGTCTGGTGAACGTGCCATGAGGGGAAGGTGGGGACGGGGGCATGGAATTTACTTGCGGGAAGCCATAGAACCCATGTCAATACAGGGTCTAAAATGTTCGCCATTTCAAGCTGAATCGAATGGTATCATTTTCAGCTTGATAGCTTCAAGCTCAGATGTGCTATTGTCTTATGTGGGAGCAGCAATCAGAAGTTTTCATCCCTGTCCTGTGTCAGTTTCCTTGTGTCCATAGCTTCACACCCGGCTGTATACATTTCAATACTCGACAGCACTAAGTAGTAGTAGAATACCTGGCAAAATGTAATAAAAATGCAAATAGTGTATTTTTTGTTGCCACACCAAAAAGTGCACAGGTGAGCTAAGCAGAAGAAGAGAAGTGTTGCCAGATGCGCAAGTGTGGCCAGATGCTCAAAAGGATTGCCAGGTTTGCAACAAGTTTGCCAGATGTGCAGAAGGGTTGCCAGATGCTCGTGTCACCAGATGCTAAAAAAAATTGCCAGATTCGCAAAACAGGTGCCAGATGTGCAAGTGTTGACAGAGACAGATGCACAAAAGAACTGCTAGATTTTTAAATGGGTTACCGTATTTACCTGTGCATAGCCCCATGGGGCTATGCAAAATTGAGAGGTCCTATATGGGGCTATGCATAGGGGGGCTATGCATAGGGGGGGATATGCATAGGACATTTTTTATGTTTTTGAGAGGTGCGCAGAGGCATATTTTTTAGGCCAAAAGCATGTGATTTAGGGCATAATTGAGGTCAAACCAGGGTTATTCCAGTACAATACACGCCCAAGCAGGCTTATAGGCATCTTAGCTTGGTGTGGGAGTGCCTATGTGTAGGTTATGACCAGCTTATGTAGGTAGGTTCAGGTACCCTACAGTACATATGGGGCTATGCATAGGGGGGGGCCGCCTATGCATAGGGCATTTTTTATGTTTTGCCAATATGGGACTATGCATAGGGGGGGGGGCTATGCATATGGGGGGGGGGGGGGCTATGCACAGGTAAATATGGTACCAGATGTGCAGAAGGGTTACCAGATATGCAAGTGTCACCAGATGTGGAAAAGGTTTGCCAGATCCACAAAAGGGTTACCAATGCATAATACAGGGTGTCCAACCTAAATTTAATGATCTAACTTAACCATTTAACCTAAATTTAACGATTTAACTAAATTTGATCGATCATAACTCCTATTTTAACACCTACCCTGAGAAAGCGTCATTGTTGACAACAAGAAAAAAATTTGTTGTCTGTTTGTTGTCCATGTTTGTGTGGGTGTTGTCCATTCTTACAACACCCATATAAAAACGGACAACAAATTTTTTCTTGTTGTCAAGAATGATGCTTTTTTGGGGTAGGTGTTAACCAGCTCCATAATGCTCTGACCTGCAGGGCCCGTGGGTCACCCTCGGGTCACCCGCGGGTCACCCTCGGGTCACCCGCGGGTCAATAATCAATAGTCAATAAATCAATTTTCTCTTTTTCCGCTGAGCGCTTTTTTCGTTTCCGGGTGACCCACCGGTGACCCATGGGTGACCCCTGGGTGACCCGCGGGTGACCCCTGGGTGACCCGCAGCCGCAGGTGACCCACGGGCCCTGCGGGTCAGAGCATTATGGAGCTGGTTAAAGGGTGTTGGTGGGCGACATACCGTATTTACCTGTGCATAGCCCCCCCTATGCATAGCCCCCCCCCTATGCATAGCCCCATATTGGCAAAACATAAAAAATGCCCTATGCATAGCCCCCCCCCCCTATGCATAGCCCCATATGTACTGTACAGTACCTGAACCTACCTACATAAGCTGGTCATAAGCTACCCATAGCCACTCCCACACCAAGCTAAGGTGCCTATAAGCCTGCTTGGGGGTGTATTGTACTAGAATAACCCTGTTTTGACCTCAATTATGCCCTAAAACACGTGCTTTTGACCTAAAAAATATGCCTCTGCGCACCTCTCAAAAACATAAAAAATGCCCTATGCATATCCCCCCCTATGCATAGCCCCCCTATGCATAGCCCCATATAGGACCTCTCAATTTTTGCATGGGGTATGCATAGGTAAATACGGTAAGCGACATTCACTTTATGCCAAATGATCTCTGGCTGAAGCAAAGAATAGGCAGATGACAAGGAAATTGCTGTGGGCTGCCCATGTATAACAGACAATAGCCCATCTGATGGCCCGTTCACAACAAACGCTGATATCGACGTTCAACGCAGATATCGACGTTCGACGCAGATATCGACGTTCGACGCAGATATCGACGTTCCACGCAGATATCGACGTTCGACGCAGATATCGACGTTCAACGCAGATATCGACGTTCGACGCAGATATCGACGTTCGACGCAGATATTAGCGATCGCAGAAAAAAGTAGCAAACATCGACGAAAACTTGATGGAAATACGTACGTACGTACATACCAAACAACATCATCATCTATGCCCGCGTTATTATTGGAGAAAAATACAGATTTACGTAGATTTCCATAATCTACGTTGAACGTCGATATCTGCGTCGAACGTCGATATCTGCGTTGAACGTCGATATCTGCGTCGAACGTCGATATCTGCGTTGAACGTCGATATCTGCGTTGACAGCGTTCGTTGTGAACGGGCCATGAGCATAAAACTATCAACCTGAAAATAATACTATTCAATTCGGCTTGAAATAATGAACATTTTGGACCCCATTTTGGTATTGCCATGGTTTCTATGGCTCCCAGCAAATAAATTCCCCTTCCCCGTGTTTCCCTCAAATACCCCTGCTTTTCCGCCCCCGTCCCCGTTCCCGTTCCCGCAATTATCCGCACCCTAAATGTAGGTGTAGGAGGAATAGGCCCACTCCACTCGCAACGCAAGGACGGCACGTACGTACGTACGTTTGCTTAGCGAGTTGGTGAAACAGCAAGCCTCATGTCAGATGATGATAGTATGCAACCGAAGCTGATCACGTCTGCAGACATGCGTATGAAGTCGAAAGTTTCCCTCATTGCGACTGCTTGCGCCAGGTACCCGCATTCTTTGGATTGCCTGGCGATGGAGTCGTCTCCAGTGGATCTCGTCGCCTTCGGCTCTTCCCATAATCTGTGCCTCATGGAGGACGCTCAGGTAGTAAGCAGTTCGTAAACTTTTCCCGCTGATACGTAAAACGCCAGGGTACCATAATGTATGTATGCCCTTCCCAATGTATAACCCCAGTGTCCTGTGTAAATTGGCAAAACAGACTTTACGCTGAAACCCCTGTCGTCAATGAACCGAAAACACCCAGTGAAGCTTTAGACCGTAACCTGCGGCACCGCGTCAGTTTTGCATGCGCCGTAAGGCCGGCCCGGCGCTGCGCTGCGGCTCTTGCCGCCTTCTCCAGACGTCCGTAAATCCGTTCGTATCTAGGAGTACATGGTTGTTTGCGGGGCCATGTACTCCTAGATTTGTGCGGACGTGTGGTTAATGCGGCATGGATGTGGATGCAGAACCTTCTCGGCCATGTAGGTACATCTAAACAAAAGTTGTTAACTCCTACCCCGAGGAAGCCGTCATTGTTGTCAACAACTTTTACTTTTGTTGTCGGATTGTTGTCGGATTTTGTATGGTTGTTGTCGGATCCGACAACAACAGTACAAAATCCGACAACAAACCGACAACAAACATTTTGTACTGTTGTTGTCGGATCCGACAACAACCATACAAAATCCGACAACAATCCGACAACAAAAGTAAAAGTTGTTGACAACAATGACGGCTTCCTCGGGGTAGGTGTTAAAGTAGGCGCTGATCCAGTTCGATGCGTGGACCGTTTCGACTCTATTTTTGAAGCGGTTTTTGCATCGGACTCAATCAGCACCTACTGCAGGAAGGGAAGAATTATCGGAGTACGTGACTGCCGCATTTCCCGCCGGCCCTCCGGCACATTCAAAACCGTCCGTCGCAGTGCTGCCACATGCTAAAGTTGTCGATTATTTTGAGAACGTTGTGGCAACATGTAGTGGTCACGTCGAAAACGTCACGTGTGTTCGGTGGATCAAGAGGACGCTGTCATCAGAAAATGGTGCTTACATTTACTTACACTCTACTAGTTGTGACAGATACTCTACATACTTTGTTGTGTAGCTAATATCCTATGTGCTGTATGTTTTCAGATGGAAGGCATTTTCTGTTCTCCTGCGCCTGTAATGGTGCCAGCATGCTTTGGGAATATTGCAAAGCAACTGGATGCCTGTTGAAGCGACTTGCTTTGGATGAGAAGAATGAGCAGTCAGGAGTGACGTTTGGATGTGGCATATCCATATCTGAGAATGTATGTCTTCTGACTACTGCATGCGCGGAATCTATGAAAATATGGACCGTCGATTTAGGTATATGAGGCCAACCAGCTGTATACTCATGTTCCAATGGTACACAATGCCTCCCCCAGCAAAAGACCGCATTTGAAAATGACACTCCGTTGTGTAGATATCTTGGAGAGTAGCCTATTATTATGAAGCACTCATTTGTGTTGCCTTCAGTTGCAGATTCAAATGCTGCTCGTTGTCAGCCTGTGCAGTCAGGTCTGGGTTTTTGCTTGACGGCAGACTTTACCGTGCTGAAGGGTGGTGCAGTATTGCTGGCGACTGGTCATGACGACAACAGTATTCGCTTGCATGTGTGCCAAGAACCTTGTGCGTCAACGGTAAAAAGGCGTCTGATGAAGTTCCGAATTCATCACTATTCTCTGCGTTTGCAATTTTAGCAATTTGATTGCAACGTTTTGAAGCTAACAGGCCACGTGGATTGGATTCGCGCCTTGGCTTTTAATGACTCCTGTAAGCGTCTGTAAATTGCTACACACACAGTAAGCTTGACTGAAGAAGATCTAGGCGCAACATCGCTCTTTTTTTCCAGTGTGGTTGAGGTAAACTTTTGCGTATTTTAGCTGAGAATCTTTTGCTTGCGTCTTCGTCACAAGATTGCTTTATTCGACTGTGGAAAATAGAAAGTAGCACTTCTTCACCTCGTGTTAGAGATCACGATCGGCCATTGGAAGTTCGTCAAAAGACATTCTCACCACTGGTGTCAGAGTAAAAATTTGAGTTACTTTACTCGAGTAACTCGGGCGATTTTTGCCTGAGTTATTTAACTTAACTCGGAAAAATGCAGTCATCGAGTTATCTAACTCGACTTAACTCGGTATTGCCCATTGTTGCTTCTAACTCGAGTAAAATTTTAGAAACAGCGAGTAAGTACTGCCATACTAACTCGAGTCAAGCATTCCATACTTACCCAGTACTTACTCGAGTAAGTTAACTCGAGTTACGCTATTGTTGTAAACGGCGTGCACGTACCTGTGCATACAAAGCAGCAGCGCGCACTCAAACATAAACGCGGCAGCAACAAAAGCGGACGGTACATACAGTACGTGAGAAATAAAACATTCTTCACTCTGTTCCAGTATTCAGCGGATGCTTTTCGTGTTGCATTATTATCGAATGCATTAGCAATGTGGTGGCAAAGAAAAGAAAACGACATCGCCTGCAAAAACACAATATTTTCGGGACATTCAGAATGATATACGTACGTACAATGTATGTTCTTTTCGTTTGGACATTTTCAGCCAGTACTTACTCGACAGTACTTACTCGAGTAACTCGCAAGATTTTGGGCTAACCCGACTCAGCTGAAGTTAGAGCGAGTAAGTTACTCAACTTAACTCGGGAAAATGCCAACCCGAGTAAATCTAACTCAACTTAACTCAATATTCTGAGAGAGCGAGTTGACACCAGTGATTCTCACTCACTAGTTCAAATGCGATATCTTCGTACGCTGTTCGCCTTGAAGCTGTGTTGAGTGGGCACGAAGGTTGGATTTACAGTTTGCGATGGCATCCCAGCAAGCAGCAGCTTCTCTCTTCCTCTATGGACAAGTGCCTCCTACTCTGGGCTCAAGATCCGCAGTCAGAAGTCTGGATCGAAGAGGTTGCTGAAGAACTTTCTATGCTTAGTGCCATGGTAGCTTGGTTAGTGGCTAGCGCTGTTTCCTGGGTTAATTCAGTAATAGTTTGTGTGACTTACGATGAAGCTCGTGTCGTGAGTTTCAGGTGCGGTTAGGCCACATGGGTGGTGAAGCTGCCGGTTATTACGGTGCCGTCTTCCTCTGTGGTGGCCGTGGTATTCTGGCCCACAGTTACCAGGGCGGCCTTCACTGCTGGCGACAGAGGGAAGATAGTACTAACAGCTGGCAGCCTGATTTGACCGTGTCGGGACATTTCGGTCCTGTGGTTGACTTGGCCTGGGATACCAAAGGCCGCTTTCTGCTGTCTTGTAGTACTGATCAAACCACCAGGCTATACGCACCATGGCGGAGAGATGGAGCTGCCAAGGTGAGTCCGTCGCTTTATACTGTCTTTTCGCGTTCGCGTCCGCTCGGAGTGTAGTTACCGTATTTTTGGGTGTATATCCCCCATTGTATATCCCCCCAGTGTATAACCCCCCATTGGCAAAACGTAAATTTTGCCCAGTGTATATCCCCCTGGTGTATAACCCCCCATGTACTGGAAGGTACCTAGCCTACCTATGTAAGCTGGTCATAAGCTAACTATAGCTACTCCTACACCAAGCTACTATGCCTATAAGCATAGCTGAGCATGTTTTGTACAAGAATAACCCTGTTTTGACCGCGATTATGCCCTAAAACACGTACTTTTGGCCTCAAAAACATGCCTCTACACACCTCTCAAAAACATAAATTTTGCCCAGTGTATATCCCCCCATTGTATATCCCCCCAGTGTATAACCCCCCATCAGACCTCTCGATTTTTGTATAGCCCCAGGGGCTATACACCGAAAAATACGGTAACCAGCTTCGTAATGCTCTGACCCGCGAGTTGTCACCCGGAACCGAATAGAAAAGCGCCGGCGGAAAAGGAGAAAATTATTGATCCGACCAATGACTGCGGGTCAGAGCATTACAGAGCTGGTTAACTGTCGATGTAAGTGTGATGATAGGGTGAATGCTTGACTGTGTTTTTGCATTATTTTCATTGTCATGCTTTCCTTCTGTCCGCTATTCAAGAGAGAGCACGAAAGAACAGTATCGTATCAGATACAGAGCGTGTACCAACTGTAGTATGTATGTAGGCACGGAGAGTATCACAGAAAACAAGGTGTTTGTGAAAGAAAAAGCAGCAGGTGGTTAGAGGCGGAGGATCTGTGATGCTTCTTGCGTGGAGTCTCCTCCTTCCTGTTCAGTCTCCTCCGCTGCGTGTGCTTGCTTCCTCGCCGGACTCTTTCGCACAGCCGGTCGTCTCTTCCTGGCGGCAGTCGTCGTTCGCCTCTTGCTCAGTATCACTCGTTTCCCTGCGGATTTCGGCGTGTCCGGAGTTTCGGGAACGACTTGCGTCTCGTCTTCACTCTCTTCCGCCGCGCTGCTGCTTCCGGAGCGAGGTTGAGGAGTGGCTGGGGCTGGACGCTGCTTGGCTGCTCCACTCGCGCGTCCCTTGGTCCCGCGTCGTCCTGTGGCAGTAGGTCGTTTCGCCGGCGTTCTCTTCTTGACAGAAGTGGTTGTAGAAGTTGGTCCTTTCGCCGTGGTTCTTCTCTTGCGTGTGGTGGTGGTGGTAGTAGTTCTTCTCCTTCTGGTCGCTGGCATGCTGCGGGGGCGGGGTCTGGATGGCTGCTGTCTTTCGTCTGCGGCTTGTTGTCGTATGCGCTGTTTGGCGAGGGTCTTGGCCTTTCTCTCTGGCACAGTGCGTCGCCCTATCGGAGTCCTGCTGACGCTGCTGCGCCTGTGTGCGGCTGCCGTCTTCTGTGGGGTTCGCTGTTTCCTGCGCGCGGCGGCGAGAGAAGGGAGTCGGCTTCTGTTTGGACGGCTGGAGATGGAGGCGATCGAGGCTGTTTCTGAGACGGCAGTCTTGGTCAGTTCTGTGCGTCTTCTCGCCCTGCTCGTCACCGTCGTCGTCGCCTGTCCTTTCCGGATGCTCTTGCTCTTGCTCACTCGTTGCGACGCCGCCACGCTGCCTGCTGCTCGCTCCGTCGCCTTCGCCATCACCACTTCCACTTCCTGCCCCTTGTCCCCGGTCGTGGCCACGGCTGTCCGGCGCCTGCTCACCCTCTGCGACGTTCGCGCGCGACCCGACTGTCCTTCCTGCCCCGTCTTCCCTTGCAGCTCCTTCCTGGTCGACGACCCACCGCTGCTCTTCACGTTGCTCACGTTCATCTTCTCTGGCTTCCGCAGGCAAAAAACCAACCGGTCGGTAGAAAAAAAGAAGCGAAGTAGATGTTGTGCTTCCGCGGCCTGCATTTCTTTCCCTGAAATTGCAATTTCCTGCTTTGGTGGATCTGAATTTCCTGTACGTATATTGTCAATCATCCTACTCGCAACATTTACGTGAATTGGATCGGCAGGGCATGTACTGTACGTGCGTGGGTGGTATGCGTATGAAGCATAGCTTGGCAGTACAATATGTGTGTGTAGGCGTACTCATTTTTGTAGCAGATATCGTATTGGGAGATATCACGCCCTCAAATTCACGGATATGATATGCAGTGTTTGGCGATGGTGGATGAAACTCGTTTCATTAGTGGCGGAGAGGAGAAGATTCTTCGTGCTTTTGAAGCCCCGAAATCCTTCATTCAGCGACTTCACCGGCTTATGGGAACGACTGACACTGTATGCGTGCGTGTTCCTTCCTTTTTCTCCGCTGATTTGAACCAGTATGTTTATTTTTCACTAATCCGTTAGTACTTTGTTGGATGACTTTTCTTGCTTGCCTAGGTTAGTCTTCGGAGAAAGCGCGTGCTTCTGCTGCAAGTGTGCCTCCATTGGGATTGTCCAATAAGGCTCACTACGCCAGTGAACAGCAGCAGCCTGTTGAAATTGGACAAGGTGACCTTGACGTGGAAATTCCGCCTATTGAAGAGACGTTGATGCAGCAAACACTCTGGCCAGAGTTGCACAAATTGTATACACGTGCTTTGCTTTTCGCATACCGAGCCTTATTCGTCAAAGTGCCAGTGCGGTTCACTTCCAAAAACTGTGTTATTTGTACGTTGTTTACAGATACGGACATGGCTATGAGTTGTACTGTGTCGCTTGCAACCGTCGGGGGACTGTAGTTGCTTCAGCTTGCAAAGTTTGTACCTACGTACAGAGTGTATTCAGTCTTCAAATGTGTACATACTAATGTAGGTAGGTACATTGGCACATGGAGCGGCCCCTTGCGGTGTTTTCAGGCTAGTAAGCGGGAGTACGCGGGGATTCTGTTGTGGGATACGGAGGAGTGGCAAGAGCGCGGCTCCCTCCTGTCGCACGCTTTGACAGTGACGGAGTTGCGCTTCTCTCCCTGCGACAAGTTTCTTCTTTCGGTGTCCAGAGACAGAACGTGGACTCTCTTTCGCGCCACCGCCGCCCCCTTCAGCTGGGACACAGTCGGACACTCCGACAAGCACACTGGCATACACACTCGCATCATATGGGGATGCGCCTGGACGCACGACTCCCGCTACTTCTTCACCGTAGCCAGGGACAAGAAAGTATTCCTATTTACATACTCTACAGTGCCTGTAGCGCGTCTACTCTTGGTACCTACCATCAAGAACAGATAAGGAAAGAACAATGAGAGGGAGACTACATAGTTCTTTATCCGTTCTTGGTACCACGGAGTCTACTGAAAGGCTACGTTCATTTCAGTGCATTGCTTGGCTTGTGGATGATTCTGCGGACGCAGCCACTGGTAGTGTAACTGGTCCAGTGACAGCACGTGGCTCACCTTTTGAACTGGAAGATGCTCTCACTTGTGTCGACTGTACCCCCTATGCCGTCCTTCATTCAGGGTGCATCATAGACGTTCGAGTGTACGCTACGCTGTATACTACTAGTACGGACGAGATGCATTCATTTCCCCTGTCCACTTCAGGTATCTCCTAGCAGTCGGAACAGAGGGAGGCTGCATACTCATGTGCAGCTGGACCGAAGCGGAAGGATTCACTGTTCTAAACTCGATGGACAATTCGTAAGCTCGTTCCTGCGATGCACAAGTGCGTAATGGGTGTAGTTGCGTTGATGCTCACAGTTTTCGGTCCACCTTGGTTCATATCGATATGCATCTACTGTACGTACTTTGATGTGCTGTAATTGTCCTATTGTATGTCGCAGAATGGCTCACGCGTTATCTGTGAAGAAGTTGCGCTTTTATCCTATGGTTGGCATATGGGGAGATGAACTACTGGAAGAATATGACATATCGATTCTTTCTTCCAAGCGTAATGTTGCTCAGTTACTGCAGTTGGCATCGTGTGGCAATGACCACCTGGTGAAAGTGTACGCCATAGAATTTCATCACCAGAGTAAATAGCTTTCGGTCAGCTCTTGGCTGTTGTGTGTACGCATGGCATAAGTAACTGCCAAAGTCAGTCAATCATCTTTTGTTGACATTTTGCTGAACGAGCGTAGTGTTTTGTGTACGGTGACGGTGCTCAACATGGATAGTTATGTACATTAGATACTTATTGCGTCTTTTCTCTTGACAACCACAGTCACGCCACTCGCACTCCGTTTGTTAGAGGTTAGAGCTAAGCTAACGCATATATTATTATGGTACGGCTTTTCTGGTCATGGCTAATGCCCGTTGTCATGCTGCTAAACTAACCGTGAGTGACTATTAGTGTGCTTGGAACATTGCGAGTTATTTACGTTTTAAATGCTTAGAAGCCACGTTTACCGGCTGTACAGCTCCTGCGTGTGTGCCTGTCCACACTGATCGATGCAGCTATTCCATAATGTGACTACTGCTGCTCTGGACGAAGCAAAATGACGGCTGACACGTCCAATCCGAAGCAACTGACGTACTTCGCCAAGGTGGAGTACTTGTACCCCGCGGTTGGAGGAGATGGCACGATTTCTACCGAGGCCTTTATTCGCGCTTCCAAAGGAATTGCGGAATTTGTAGGTATGCCATTGTTTATTCGCCTTCGCCGTCAGCTGGTCGTCCTTCGTGTCGGATGGATTTGATTAGTGGCGACGGCGAGACGAACCCCATCCTAGTGAAGCCAAGAGGCCGTAAAGGCGAGATACAAATATCGATTAATTAAAATTTCTTACGGTCGTTACAGCTTGTATGCTGAATCGATCCTCCACCGACCCCCATATGTCACGCAATCCAAAAATGCCTCCTCCGGTTGATTCATTATTTTTGGATCGTGACAGGGTTTATTGGAATTAGCAAAAAAACTGCATACGTTCACCGAAAGAAATTTCAAAAATCTATCCTCGCCTTTTCACTGTCATGGGATTCGTCCAGCCACACACAGCCCCTCAGTATGTACAGGTATGCTGGGCCATGGCTTCTCTCCAGTGCGAAGTGACGTTTGTGGTAATGTGACAAAGTTGGAGTCGGTCTACAAGAAGAATCCTGAAAAGCGTAGGAGCATACAAGAGTTAGTGAGAGATGAAATGAAGGGCTGCAAGCCTGGAAAGTTGCCTCTTGCCACCGAAGGATTGCTCTGGCTTAAGAGGTTCGCTTGTATCTCACACGGCGCATGGTATGAAAATGACTGTCTATATTATGCAGCGCTGGATGAGTTACAGAGGTTTGGAGTTTTTCCGTTTTCTCCTGGAACTGCTGGTAGCTGATCACATGTCCGGAGCAAAAACAGAGAATATGATAGCTTCGTTTCGGGAAGCCTATGAGAAATCACTGAAAAGGCATCACAACTTTCTGGAAAAGAAGCTTTTTGGGGTGAGCCGGAGCCAACTACTGGAGTAGACTTTGAAGTTGCCTGCCATCTGGCGAACACAATATTATTTTATTTTACACTGGTTCTGTAAGAATCATAGCAAACACGCTGTTTCAGGTGATGTTGCATGCAACTCCATGGAGGAGAGATTTGGTAAAGGCTATTTCTTTGGGCAACGACGTGACCGATGACGATTGTATGAGAGATCTGCAA
This sequence comes from Epsilonema sp. ZAB3_2, assembly GCA_030247985.1. NCBI lineage: Eukaryota > Metazoa > Nematoda > Chromadorea > Desmodorida > Epsilonematidae > Epsilonema > Epsilonema sp. ZAB3_2. Next base: position 137,402 of record JASAMW010001052.1, read on the forward strand.
ACTTATCTAGTCACATATTCGCAAACAGTGGATGCGTTAGTCGCCTTCTATCAAGAGATGGGTTTGGAACCTGCTGCCACGAGTCACGACCACAAGTAGCACTAAATAGGATGTACGACTTTGAATACGGACTGGCTGCTGCTGCTGCTCTTCAGCTGATCTTTTCACGTCATTTCTTGCGTCTTGTTTGATTTAGCGGTTTTTCGAATTTATTGAACAATTATGTTTCGCTCATGAAATTGAATGCTCGTTGGTAATTCCGTTCCGCGTTCAGTTTTGTTGCCATCGTATTGTGATACTCTTCTGCTAAGGGCACTCAATCTGCTCGTATGTTTGATGTGGTTTGATTAATAAAGTATGTATATTTTGACATCGTAAAATAATACGATATCGTATAATAGGAAATACAATACCGTATTTACCGGTATGCAAAAATTGAGAGGTCCCATATGGGGGGGTATGCACCGGTAAATACGGAACGGGGTCTTGTCCTTTCTCTTCGCTCGCTCCGTTCCGCTCTCAGATGACTGAACAACGTTGACGACCCCATCGGCACAGATCTAAACTTTCACGAAGTACCGCGAGGCCACCTCGCGACCAACCAGGAGCATAAGCGCAACTGGCCAATAGAGACTGGAGAGAGACGCCTTTGGCGGGCGGGTCGATCGATGTGGCGACGAGGCAAAGGCAACCAATAACTGCGACACGCTCCTCCTACTTTTCTCACCAGCGCGTGCGGTTGCCTTGCCGCCGCCGCGGGAGTTGCGCGGGCTGGCTGGCGGCGGGGCGCTGCGCCTGCCTGCGCTGTTGTGTTGTGTCTGTACTTGTTGTCATGTGACGTGGTTTGTTGCGGTTGCGTGCGGTGCGCGTCCGCCTGCACGCTGTGCTAGTGCTGTCTGTCGTCAGTGAAAATCTTATCTGTTCTCTGTCAGTTCGGTGTTCGAGAGAAGTGTATTCACGTGTCGATCGACGTTGAGGGCGTGGAAGATTCTTTCTTTCGTTTGTTGGATGATATAGGATATGACGACATTTTCAGAGTAAGCAGCAGCCGTGGAAGAGATGGAAGGCGAAAGATTTGATGCTGTGACTGATGATGGCGAGCTTCAGGAGCAGAACGTAGAGGTGTTGAAGCTGTTGCCTCCTTCCGCGGCTTTCGCAGCTCCGATTCGTTTTGGCAACGAGAGCTACTATGGCATCAGTGTGGATGTGTCCTTGAGTCGACAAGCTGCGGCCAAGCAAACTTCATCACCGACTGCTTGCGACCAGCTGACCATCAACGTCAAATCCAAGTATCCGGAGAAGTACCTGAACAACTGGTCCAAGCGCAAGAATCGCAATCCCCTGCAGACGCGACTCACTGTGCGACAGCTGAAGGAGATCATCACCAGTCACAAGAAGCAGATCGGAGACGGAGGAGGAGTAGAACAGCCGGAATCAGTGCCACAACAACTGGCCCAAGCAACCAAGACGGACCTTCACCATCATCAGGTAGACCGGCCTGCTATGTGCTAAACTCACTACTCAGTCGTCTACAGTATGTGTAGTGCTGTGTACTACGCGGAGTACGTATGTATGACACATGCAAGTAGTCATCCGTACATGTAGCTGGCCCATTCACATCGAATGCCAGCGCTGAGCGTACGCTCTGCGTTTCCATGACTGACGCACGCAAATGCATGGAGTGAACGAACAGCTAATGGATGCTCCGGGCGTACGCAGACGTGGGCCTGGGGGTGAGGGGGGTATGTTGAACGCACCCCCACCCCTACTTCTCCATACCCGTACCCCCAGGAAAAAAGAAAAGTAACATACCCCCGCGTACCCCCAGAAAAAAAACAGCAAAACATATCCCCACGCGTAACCCCAAACTTGGATTAAGCAGTTTGTCTGCCAGGACACGTACCCCCACCCTTTTTGCCCTGGCCTACATCCATGCTCAGACTTTTTACACACTCCACAAAGTGCATGCATTCTCAAGAATTGTTGTTTGTAGTTGCATAATGTAGTGAATAGTTTTATATAATGGTTTATCCGCTATCATTCTAGACAAGTTGCTAAAGTATTCAACAGTGGAAATTCGATTCGAATACATACTTACATATCACTCTTCAACTCACATTTGCATTTTGTATAAATATTACAAGGTGCACAATTGCACTGTGTGCAAAAAAATAGTGCTCATATTTTTCTGGGGATAGGTGTAGACTTTGTGGGGTTATGTGGCACATCATCAAGGTAGACGCGATAGCGGAACCTCGAGAGGCTCACGAACGAAGCTCCGCCGCGTCCCACCTTACTTAGTCATGTGCAAATAGGAGTGACGGAAATGAAAACACACATTTGCTCATAACTCCCGAGCCAAGATGCGGATTGAGCTGAAATTTTATATGAAGATTCCCCCTATGGGTATGTATCTACTGGCAAAATTTCAGCTCGATAGGCCTACTGGTTAGGGCGCTACAGGCGAAAACCTATTTTTGAAAGATGAGGACAGCTTATATACTGAAAATTTGTGACCTCCATAACTTTTCAACGAGTCGAGGGATCGAGCTCGGTTTTTTTTTAAAAGATGGGAAATGTAAAGATCTTGGCAAAGTGGTCCGGGCACTTTTTGCGGTTAAGGCCTCTGACACCCTTAAAATTGCGATTTTGTGGTAAAAATAGTTGCAAAGTTCCAACGCATACTCCTCCCTGGATTTTTTTCAGATCTGACTGGTAGGTATACTAAAAGATAGATCTCACTCTACTCTCGATACGAATTTTTTTAGATTTTTAAAATTCGCTTTGGTTCTCGAGTTATGAGCTGTCAAAGTTGGCTGTTTTTATGTTTGGTTATAGCAATACTTAAGGATGCGACGGACAGCTAAAATGAGTGCGTGCTGCACTTTAGAGGCCACATATAGCATACCATTCGATTCATCTTCAAAAGATCTATCGATCGCTGGCCACTGCGACAGGCTCATGCCTGATTCACATAGTAAAAAATGCATTCACATAGGTGAAAGTCGCAAATAGGTGCTATTTTTCCAAAGTTGATGACTTGTAGGCTTGTGACATACCATTCGATTCGTCTAAGCAAGATCTATCTGTTGGAAACAATTTCTACATGCTCCTTTCCAATATGCCTGATTCACATAGCTTTTAGTTATTCACATACATACATATAAAACAAAACAAAAATTAGCTAAATGTAGGCATATGGGATACCATTCGATTCATCTTCAAAAGATCTATCGATCGCTGCCCACTGCGACATGCTCATGCCTGATTCACATAGTAAAAAAGCAAAAAGGTGTTATTGTCTTCAGTTTGGCGATTTGTAGGCATGTGATATATACCATTCGATTCATCTTTGCACAGATCTATCAGTTGGAAATAATTTCTACATGCTTGTATCCAATATGCCTGATTCACATAGTTCAAATGTATTTACATAGACACAAAATAAAACAAAAAATGGCTAAATGTAGTCACGTGATATACCATTCAATTCATCTTGACAAGGTCTACCTATTTCTTGCATTTCTTACTAACCACATCCTCGCTCATACCTGATTCACATAGTCTAGTCAAATTCATGTAGGCTCAATTCCACTCAAAAACAAAGAAATGTCCCGTGTAATTATGATGTATCTCGAAGTTCCACTAACACATCTTGTCAACTCGAGCTCGGTTTATTTTTAAGGTCTCACACAATAGTTCTCTGAGCCGTGGACTCCTAGACTACCAGCACATATAGACTACTGCGTGTATGCGTACAACTCTTACTCGTACAATCCAAATTCCAGTTGTTTTCATCCGTCTTCTTCGTTTCAGTTCGCTGTTTCCGCTCCAGCCCACACGCCGCGCTCTGGTCGCTTGTTTGTGGTCATCTATGTACATATGCATGGACAACTATATAAATGCGGTCCAGCTCTCTCCTGAGCCAATGAAAGCGAGTTGAGAGGAGATCAAGATACTGATGGATAGCTTGTTACACGATCTCTTTGACGCGCCATATAGCGCCTCTTGAAACGGTCTATTTGTAGCGCTATTCCTGATTGAAACGCTAACTTTTTCAAACAGGTTTTTTAATGATAACTTGGCGTAGAGGCAACGTAGAGAGGCGCCGTAGGTACTGATCGATTCCTCTCGTAAAGACGCGTTCAACGGTATGCCTGGTGTTGAAAAATACCCAGCGGTTCCTTCGGAACACCCAAATCGCAGGTTTTTATGGTGTTCTTTGGTGTGTCGTACTGCGCCGAATACAGGAGCTTTGGCGCTGCAGTTTGGTGTACGTGTAGAGGAAGGGTTGTTCTTTATTCACATTATGACGGATCACTTTTATCTTGCGTACAACGGCTATGACGAAGCCTCAAAGTTGGCTCCGAAACTATCGTGTGAGACCTTAAAGAATTGCATTGCATGGTTATGCACATTGACAGACTCAATCTCCTCTCAAAAACATAAAAATGGTCCATGTAATGTCTCGAGGTTCCACTAGCACATCTCGTCAACTCGAGCTCGGTTTTTCAAAGATTTGTATGCATTTGTTATGCACATTCACATAAGGCTCTCAAAAACATAAAAATGCCCACGTAAGGTATATCCCCTAATGTATGTAAAATGTATCTCAAGGTTCCGCTAGCACATCTCGTCAACTCGAGCTCAGTTTTTTAAAAGATTTGTATGCATGTATTTAAGAGAAGGTCCACGAAAGAGCGGGGCAAAGGCTGAAACCGACTGGTCTCCGATTTCGACGACACCTAGCTCATTCGAAAGCGCGTAAAAAGTTATGTAAAACGCGACAATTCCGACCATTCTGCGCTTAACCGTTAGCGAGATACGGCCGCTCAAAGATTCGCCAACTTGAGTGACACTCTTGTCCAACTTAATTTTGGACCTTACTCTCATAAACGGCCCTATCTCGGTAACCAATAGGGATATTCGCATGCGCTTTTTTTTGTTCAACTCCCCATTTTTCGCAGAATAATATACTTTTCGAACGAAATTTTTAACCCCTACCGTAATCGAGATATTAAGACAAACGTGGTGCCGATTTTTTGAAACTTGGCAACTTTAGGGCCTAACTTTGACCAAAGATTGCCAATCGCCCCAACGGCGTACAAAGACAGCACCTAGCTCATTATATAGCTCATCTCTTGCTCTTTCGAATGGTATATGCCATGTCCATTCCGCTGAAGAAAAATTTTGAATTACAGGCTGTTTTTTTCGAATGTTCGATTTGAAGGTTTAAGACGGCATTTAAGCGTATTAAAGAAGCGATTTTTGAAATCTACACCAAATTTTACACCAGGTAGCTTATTTGCTATTTCCAAATTTCCGCCAAAAATGTATTACAACAACAAATAGACATGGAAAGGAGTGCAGTTTTGGCGAACTTTTGAGTTACTTCTGAGTTCAGCTAACTGTCAACTAAAGGTGAACTTTTGCCATACTGGGTGCAACACCTTGTCTATTTTGGCCTGTTTTGCTTTCAGATAGGCAAAAATCAAAGAACCTACCTGATGTAGAATTTGATGTAGATTTCAAAAATCGCATCTTTAATACGCTTAAATGCCGTCTTAAACCTTTAAATCTCACATTCGAAAAAAACAGCCTCTAATTCAAAATTTTTCTTCAGCGGAATGGACATGGCATATACCATTCGAAAGAGCAAGAGTTGAGCTATTTAATGAGCTAGGCGCCGTCTCTGTATGCCTTTGGGGCGATTGGCAATCTTTGGACAAATTTAGGCCCTAAAGTTGCCAATTTTCAAAAAATCGGCACCACGTTTGTCCTAATATCTCGATTACGGTAGGGGTTAAAAATTTCATTTGAAAAGTGTGTAATTTTACGAAGAATGGTGAGTTGAACAAAAAAACCGCATTCGAATATCCCTATTGGTTGCCGAGATATGGTCGTTTGTGCGAGGAAGGTCGAAAATGCAGTGGTAAAAAGTGTCACTAAAGTTGGCCAAACTTGAGCGGCCGTTTCTCGTTAATGGTTAAGCGCAGAAGGGTCGGAATTGTCGCATCTTACATAACTTTTTAAGCGCTTTCGAATGAGCTAGGTTTCATCGAAATCGGAGATCAGCCGGTTTCAGGTCCCCATACTGGGCTGCCCCACTCTTTGGTGGACCTTTTCTTAAATCGACTGGGAACAATTTTTACATGCTTGTATCCTATATACTTCTCACATTTCAAGTAGACGTGGCAGGAACCAGTGGAGAAGTGCTCCTAAGGAGCACGAAGGAAGTGAGCGAGAGGCTCACTAGCCTGCAGATGCTTATGGGGTTGACGGCGCAGAAACCAGAAGGTTCCAACCGCCCATTGCTGCTGAAACTTGCTACCCCTCCGAGTTGACAGCCTCTCGCACAATCTGCTGCCGTCCGAATGGTGCGGGCATACTTTTGCCCATTCCCAATCATGGCAAACAAAACTCTTCAATGACCTTTGTTGCCTCTCGCCTGCTTCTGTATGCCTGATCGCATGCAAAACGCAGGATCAAAACCATAATATTATATGTATGTACGTAAACATGTACATGCTGGTACATAATATGGTGCAACAAAAATCCTTGAGCATAGTTCAAAGACAAAAAAATGTGATGTTTCCTCAAAAGTAGAACATACATACACTTACTTACATACCAGTAAAGATTTCAGGTCTTATCGCTTTTCCTGTTTATCCTGAACAACAGCAAGTGATAACTTCTGATTCCAAAGCCGATATTTTGAATGAGAAAATCGAACCCAGGTGGACCTCTCACCTTCTATTTGGCAAGAAACGTGTGATACGGCTGGTCATATTGGAAGCCATTATTGAATGGGTATGTACTACATGCGAATGCACATGCGAGAAAGAATATACAATACATATGCACATATTTATTCATAACACTGCATGGATCAGGCATGTACAGAAGCAGGCGAGAGGCAACAAAGGTCATTGAAGAGTTTTGTTTGCCATGATTGGGAATGGGCAAAAGTATGCCCGCACCATTCGGACGGCAGCAGATTGTGCGAGAGGCTGTCAACTCGGAGGGGTAGCAAGTTTCAGCAGCAATGGGCGGTTGGAACCTTCTGGTTTCTGCGCCGTCAACCCCATAAGCATCTGCAGGCTAGTGAGCCTCTCGCTCACTTCCTTCGTGCTCCTTAGGAGCACTTCTCCACTGGTTTACAGTTGGGGTACGTAAATATGCTGGGGGTACGTGAGGTTTTTTTCTTGGGGGTACGTAAAAAATCTGGGGGTACGTGGCCAAAAATTTTTTTTTGGTGGGGGTACGCAACACCCCCCCCCCCCCCACTTTTGACCTCCTGCATACCCCCACTGACAGACCCCCACCCTCAAAACCGTGCCCACGTCTGCGTACGCCGAGTGCATTTCCTTCCAATGCGAAAGAGCCGCCATGTACGTACATACTGTAGGTGTCGGCGTCGTTGGGTGAAGGAGGAAGAGCGGCGGGGGAGAGTGGTGACGTGGATGAGGCAGCTTTGTTTCTGAATCCGAATCGCATTCCATTGTTACCTGGGACGCGAGCAGAGGCGAAGAACAAGGACGATGCCGGACTGCTCGGCGCCGTTATGACGCTCACCGGGCTCAACTCAACCCCCATCAGAGATGAAGGAAGCAAGAGCATCTTCCTACGTATGTTATGTACATATACATACAGTAATTGTCGGTCCACTGAGAGAATATGCGGAGATTCCAAAGTCGCGGTAAAACTTTTTTGCATTACGCGGACATTTCCATGCAACATTTTACTATTTTGCGCAAAAAAGTCTTCCGCGACTTCGAAATTCTCCACATTCTCCCAATGTACCGTCTGTCCCATTATACACATATGTACCATACACTCGACAGCCCACCGACTACAACTACCAACTATAGTCTGGCCAATAGCAGTTGGCACCTGGACTCAAGGCGAGTTGCGTAGTTTGCATGTACTTCTGCTAAATAGGAGTACACGAAGCGTGGACAGAAATCCGCATGTCTAAATCTATTTTACGCAATGCGCCTTGAGTTCAGGTGCCAACTGCTATTGGCCAGACTATAATGACGTCAGACGGCGACAGCAGACGCACATGCGGCCGCGTGCACTAAAATACTATCCGTATCTGACATTAGCGTTACCAGGTCAGCAGGAGAAGAAGTATGTTCGAAAGTCGAAGAAGGCAACAGCGGAGGAGCGGAATACAAGCGACAAGAAGAAGACAGCGCCAACTCGGTACCCGGTCATCACACAGCGCCTGGAGTCCATACAGATCGGTACATTCCAGGTATGTACCTAATCATACCACTCTAGAGCTAGGGTCTATACGTTTTTGCAAGAAGAGTTCCTGGCTAATACAGGCATAAGCATATGCAGCAGAGCAGCCGAACTTTACCTCACCTGTGCACCTACCTATGTAAGCGTGTACGCTGTATACAGCTGTGTTCTTTTTCTCAGCTGGAGGATGCAATGGACAGGAGCGAGGAAGCTCGTGTTCGTGTGTGTTGTCGACGTCGCATGTTCATCTACGAGCTCAGTTCTCTGCACCCTTTGGAGGCTCCGAGTGGGGAGGAGTTGGGCTTGGGTGCTGAGGCTGCTCAGCCCGTCACTATCCTCTCCACCTACCTCATTCCTTTCTCCACCGTCACCGCCCTCCACTTCCAGGAGAAAGCCATGTACATACGGGTAATGCCTCACTCACGCACACCCACTCCCTCCGTCTACGGTATGCAGCATGCAAATATGCTGCAGGTGGATGAGTTCCCTGTGATCTCTTGCGGCGTTGTTGGTCCAGTTCCTCCGGAGCTGCATATCGGCGCTGCATATGACGTGACTGACGGACAGGTGTTCCAGTGCTGCGTCCACAAGGTGTCACAGAGCATGAAATGCGTACAGGCGATCCTTGTGCTTATTCTGTGCTGTACTGTTCGTGTAGCTGACGTTCAAGACGAAGAGAGGCGCGGCCATTCAGCACATGTTGATGGCGATCGATGACGGATTGACGTTCACTCCTCTGATGACCGACTACGAGTCACTGTTGTGTCAGGAACAGACTGCTCTGGAAGATGCAGGAGAGGACAAGCAGCCGCCAACTGCTGAACAACAATCCTACCACTGTCGTGATGATCACTCGGAATATGCTCAGAGATGCAACGAGCAAGGAGAAGATGAATTCAATAGTCTGTAGAAGGCTAATCAGTAGTTGTTCCTTCTTTCTTCTTGTGATTCATTGGCGTGAGCGTGGTGTGGAAGTAAATGTTGTTTTTTTGGAGTTGTGGATTTCACTGAATTTGCATTGCATCAGCTTGAAATGCTGCAATTCTTGATTACTTTATGTATGAAACGTGCTGGCTGAAATACCTTGATGCGAACTTTTCGTTGTGTTATAAGTACAGCGCATACGTGGACTTTCTAATTTTTTCATTTTGCTTTACGGCGGAGGGGATGCGTATATAGGATGCGTATGCGTGGACGGAAGAAGAGTGCTCTCAGTCGGAGTGCATACGTTCGCCTTCATTTTGTGAGATTTTACCGTCGATATGTCACAGTACAACTTCAAGAAAATCACTGTAGTGCCAACAGCGCCGGTAAGATTTCAAAAGTATCGCATATGTGGTGAGCGGTCATCGTGTTTTGTGTGGCAGTAGGTAGGCCTTTGAATCGTGCTGCTGCTGTTACAGGTGCTGTACCTATGTTTCAGAGCTTCAAAGACATAGTGTTATCGGCGACACAGCGGAAAACGCCAACGGTTATTCGTAAACATTTCCAGATTGGGCGAATACGAGCATTTTACACTAGGAAAGTGAAATTTGCTCAGCAGACCATCCACGACAAGCTCTCTCTCATCATAAATGAGTTCCCGAAACTTGACGTAAGTAGTCATTTTCTTTGCTTTTTTTCCTTGGATTGCAACATGGAGGTAAAGTATTGCACATGTTTTGTAGGACATCCATCCGTTTTATGCGGATCTTATGAACATATTGTATGACAAGGATCACTACAAGATTGCTCTGAGTCAGATCAACACGGCCAGGCACTTAGTGGACAAGTATGTATGTACTGTACGTACACCTGCCTCATATTGTACTACATGCACGCAGTTACGTACGTATTGTGCGTACACATAGTATGTGAGTGATAAAATGCTGACGTGCCTGCATGTACAGTATTGTACTGTCTCATACTAACTTGCAGTGTTGCTCGGGAGTATTGTCGACTGATGAAATATGCGGACAGCCTCTACAGATGCAAAATGCTCAAGAGAGCTGCACTTGGACGGTAAGCTTGGTTCCTTCAGCCAGCGGTTGTTCCTTTCCTTGTGTATGTTCTGCATCGTCGGCGTAGCGTTTCACGCTTGCTTTTTGTTGATAGGATGTGCAAGGTTGTGACGCGTCAGAAGCAAAGCTTGGCCTACTTGGAGCAAGTGCGACAACACTTGGCACGTTTGCCCAGCATCGATCCCAATACACGGTGGGTGCATCTGGTTGCATACACTGGGTGAGTGCATCTTCTTCATACGATGTGCTCTTTGCAGGACATTGATTGTGTGCGGTTTTCCAAACGTGGGCAAATCTTCCTTTCTCAACTGTGTAACTCGAGCTGACGTAGAAGTGCAGCCTTACGCCTTCACCACCAAGTCGCTCTACGTCGGACACACAGACTACAAATTCTTGCGATGGCAGGTACATGAGATGAAAGTTTATGTGGTGAAGATTGCCTGTCGAAAGCACCAAGGTTGCAGGTAATCGATACGCCCGGAATCCTGGATCACGCCCTGGAAGAACGAAATACGATCGAGATGCAGGCAGTGACAGCTCTGGCTCATCTCAGAGCAGCCGTACTCTTCATCCTCGACCTGTCGGAGCAATGCAATCAGAGCTTGGAAGATCAAGTTCGAAGCTAATAGGTCCTTGTTTGAGCTCAAAAATCTCCAGTGATTGACATTGCAGGTGGCATTGTTCAACAACATTCGTCCTTTGTTCGCGAATAAGCCAGTTCTGGTGGGACTAAACAAGGTGGATATCGTTCGACTTGAGCAGCTGGAACCAGAGAAACGGGCTGCGTTGGCTCCTCTGGAGAAAGATCAGGAAATCGCCATCTTCCAAATGAGCACTGTCACCCTTGAGGGCGTGATGCAACTGAGAAATACCGTATGTGTGTCAATATGAGCAGTGCAGCATCGGCATAGACTGTGAATGCGTTGTGGTTTCTGTAGGCCTGTGATAGACTGTTGGCTCATCGTGTCCAAGCGAAGCTACAGGGGAACAAGGTGGAGGGCGTGCTCAATCGATTGCGAGTCGCACAACCGAAACCCAGAGACAACAAGGTTATAATCTGGCCACTGCGAGTTCGCTATGGAACTCAACTCGTGTTGCGTAAAAAAACTCACAAATGTGGATTTCTGTCCGTGCTTTGTATGCTCATGTTCTGCAAGAGCATGTGCAAACTACGCAATACGACTTGATAGCGAACTCTCTCTGGCCAGACTATAGTGAATGAAGAAAGGCGAGTGAAAATGCAGTAAAATAGTCGTGTCTCTTGACTAGTAAGCGTGTGTGTGTTTGTTTAGGAGCGTCCTCCGTTCATTCCGGAGGCTGTCCTGCGCATGAGAGCAAAGAAAGCAGCCGGGCAGCAACCGACCAAGAAGCTTGAGCGCCATCTGGAAGTGGAACAGGGTGACGACTACGTGCTTGACCTGAAAAGTGAGCAAGATTAGAGAGGATAGGAACGGCATGAAATGAACGTACAGGGCATTACTTGTGTGCCTGTTGTACGGACGTTGTTTTGCAGAGAATTACCTGTTGCCTAATCCGGAAGAAAAGTATGACGTCATTCCTGAAATATGGGAAGGGCATAATATCGCCGATTACATCGACCCTAAGATCAAGGAAGTAAGCTCACCGCCCATTCATTCCACTTGGAGCAGTATCTAATCTATCACGGCCTCTGGGCGCAGTCTTGTTATGTATGTACATTTGTCCTTAACGTACAAAACTACATGATGGAGAGCAACTGTGCCAGCCAGTAAGAGTCGTATCCGTAAGATCGACGTAAAAAGAGATTGTGGGCTCACACTTATGTCCCAGGGCCGCTCTGCCCCAGTCTGTAAAAAAGAAAGAAAAGTAGAAGTAGCCGAGGAACAGAAATTTGCAGATACGAGATACGAGACCTCGATCGGGGGCGTGGGCCCCGAGCCTCATATCTACTTCTGCATGCACTTATAGGGAGCCCCAACTGGGACCAAAACAGCCGTAGCTGCGACACGAAGCTAAATAAATAGTACTGGTTGGCATAGTCTCTCTCCATTATGTAGTCTTGATATGTACAGGGTTTTTCAGCCTGGACTACAGTACCAATATACTTGAAGATTTACCTATTCTTATATCAAAATTTGAGCTTAGTATCCCACAAGGTTGAACATTTTTGATTTTACCATAGATTACTTATTCTGACCAAAGGATCGAGTATCACCACCGGCTTCCTAAATGGGCTTCCCTATTCTTTCCCACGAATTGCACACCCTCAAAGTTTCTGCAATAAAGGAGCTACAGCCTTAAAATTTCGTCTCAAGTTTTGGTATATCTTCAGGTATATCACATAAAAATTTAGATGGATGCGTGAAAGCGCAGATGTAGTGATTGGAGTCCAGCCTGAAAAGACCCTATGTTGCACAGTTGCCTTGCATGTGTGCATATGCAATGTAGGATGCATAACGAAAGTGGACATACGTATGCGTGTTGGTACGTCATGCAAGCAGAAAAGAGACTCTGCTTTGCTTGCTTGTGGATGTTGGGCGTTGGTGGTTGTGTAGAAACTGGACGCTTTGTTGGCTGAGGAGGAGTTGCGAGAGAAGGCGGGACTGTATGACTCTGACGTGGACTCAGATGATGAGGAAACGACAGCACTGAGAGAGGAAGCAGAGCTGCTCAGAAGGAAGCAGCTGCTGACTGTGAAGGAAAGCAGAGAAAAACGCAGCTGCAACAAGCCGCGCTTGCCCAGACACGGCAGAAAGGTACCTACCTACTGGCTCTGTCACTGTGCCCTCGAGGGCCGCGCAGTTTGTTCTGCACTGCAGACTTAGGCAAGACGTGATATTCCTTGCAGAGAGAAAGGAGTGGGACGAGGTTGGAGTCGGAGCTGGGAGAACTGGGAGTGGAGGTGGATGCCAAAAGAATGGTGAGAAAAAGAATCGGGCTAATGCTGGGCGGGCACGCATACCGTAGCCGTAGGTGATTATTGTTTCTTGTGGTTGTTTAGCGCCATTTGACTCGCTCCCAGTCAAGACGACGACAAAGCAGCAGCATCAGCAGGAAACTGACGGACAGCCGATCCAGAAGCAGAAGCGCCCTGCCCAGAGATCAGCAAGGAATCAAGGACGCCAAGGTGCCCCGAGATAGTGCTTTCCAACCTTGTGAAGACTAAAATACTGCTCTTGTCCAACGAGCAGTATCCTGTACCAACCTTTTTTCACTCTGGGTAAACATCGACGGCAGAAGCTGTCGATATAATGAGGCTTGAGGGTGAAACCGCAAGTTTATCAGTTGACGTTTTTGAGGCTTTCTCTTCGAAACGGGTCCGTTCAACCGCCTACCGGTTGCGGTAGGCAACTTCACTTTCCCCTTACCGATCAAAAGTTGCAATTGTGGATATACTGGGCATACGTTAGCACCTATATTTTAGACCTACACCGATAAATAAATGGATTACAGTATACGTAAGGTGGCCGGTGTTCTATACGTTGCTACGCACGCAGTCTCTAGGTGCTATATTGAACATTGAACCACAAGAAAAGCCTTGAACCTATACGTAGCTTGTGGGGGGGGGGGGGGGGGTTCGATGAGCAGATTTTGTTTTGCTCTACTATCTGTGTGACCCTCCCTCATGTTCTGTAGCTAGATGATCCTTGTGGGACAGTAGCATGTGAATTATTTTTAAAGATGAGAACGAAGGCGAGGAAGATGACGAAGAAAGCTCAGAAGCCAATGCAACAGAATGCGAAAAAGGGAGAAGCAGACCGAAAGATTCCAGCCAAGAAACCCAAACATCTGTTCACTGGCAAACGGAAACTCGGAAAGACCGACAGACGATAAACACAGACGCTGCAACAGAGATGACTGTATTTGCTGGCTTCAGTGCCTTAGTGAAACTCGTTGAATCGAATAATAAACTGAGAAGCAAGTCCAACTGGATTGACGATCTTCCCTATTCTGAACAAAGCAAATAGCATGTGAGACAGATGGTTGGAAACTTGGAACTTTTACTTTGAACCGGAGAAAAATACCGCAATGGTGTGCAGTATGAGATGTGCGTCGTACTGTACATTCGTACGTAGCTGTTTGTAGCCAAATGTTTGTGTCGTCTTGTTAGTTATGAGATTTGGTAGCTTGGCCTTGAGTTTCCGTAGTTTCTGGCAGTGAGAGTTGGCTTCTCATGAACGTCTCAACGAGTGAGAGAGTTGGAGCGTTTCCCCCGATGGCGTCTACTGAATTTCCGGATGCTGTAACAGCCTGTGCGATAATCTGCTCCTCGTACGCATATCCGTCTCGCATGAATGCGGCCTCAGGGGAGAAAGTGAATCGACGGACCACTGGACTCTTCTTGGACAGTCCAAACGCTCTCTCTACCACCACGCGACGTTCTTGCGACTCCTTCTGAAACAGATTCGTTTACCTAATAAAAACTATGCCATTTCATAGGCCTATGAATAATGAATATTGCAAAGCAACGAGACTAACGGAATCCAATTGTATGTCGGAACCACAGATTTCTTTTCTACACACGTATTGACAATAATTATGTACCTACATACATTATTACGTACCCAGTATATGATGGCGAGTTCCTTAGCGAGCACGTCAGCCTGTCTACAGAAAGCGAGCATGAGATCTGGAGGAACGGCGGCTTCCAGTATGGCTTGACGCATCTTCGGCAGACTGTCCTGCAGCTTGCGCAATTCACTGTCGCCTCGCGTCAGCAACATGCACAGACAGATACCGACCAAAATCAAGATGACTACGGTAAGGCCACAGGACACGCTCACTGCAACGTACAGCACCGTCACCGCATTCCAACTGAGCCCCATGATACCGTGGCAATTGAGTTCCACCACAGAATTGGCGCTACACCAGACAACAGGAGAAAGGGAGCGACTGGCTGCTCCAGCAAGAAAAGAAGTACTAATGCCTGTCATACTTAGCCCGAATTTCCGCCGGAAATTTCATGCCACACTATTTTACCCACTAATCTCTCATAAAAAGCGGCGTCCACCTCAAAGATATTCAATCTTTCTTTCTTTCTTCTACTGAGGAGTCGGTTTCTGAGGCGCTGAAAAATGCTGAGCAGCGGAGCGATGAAAAGCCAGCAGAGGAAGGAAAAGCGAGTTCTTGGGACATCCAGCAAGGCAGTTACGAAGAAGCAAGCAGCCGTGCTGAAGCGAAACGTGAGCGGAATGGTGGCTAGCGTGCACTCGCAGGTGAAAAGACGCCATTCGACCTCGGTGGCAACCACGACCAGCACCCAGCAACAGGAACAGCGGCTGCATCTGACGACATCTACTGCCAAGGAACAGGACGAGGAGAAGGAGCAGAGGGGAAGAAGGGAGAGGAAACTGAAACTCGCTATAGAACCAACGAGCAGCTCCCGGTCCAGATCCAGGCAAGTCGCATCCTCCACCTCGAAAGGCAGGTCGATCATACGCAAACAAGGCCGATCGCCAGCTCCCGCGGAGCCGATTCCATCCAGACGCATCCAACCGCCCAGGAGAGCCAAAACTGTCGCCCTGGCACGCATCCGAGCTTTGGCGCAGTGGAACGGCCGTGATCAGCTGGTGCCGCAATCGAGATCCCGCAGCAAGAAGCCCGCAACCAGGAGAAGGACCAAGAAAACCAGTTCGAATCGACGGACGCAAAGCCGTGGAACGTCTCAGCCGAAGATCAGCGCATCGGTAGACAGCCAGGCGGATGTGCGAAAGAAGGAGCGGACGTCCACCACCAAGAAAGGAACCAGAGAAGCGCGTTCAAGAACCACGAGCAAGAAGGCAGTTCGTACTCCGCAATTCGACACGAGAGATCTGCAGATCCGCAGCCCCGGAGCGACGAGTACGCGCAGAGCCGCAAGAAAAAAGACCGGATTCTAATTCAATGCACCCAATACTACGTACCACTTTTACAATTCATACTACTAGTATTTTTCTGTATGAAGATGTATGTATAAATGTACACGACACGATACACCTTCTGCTGCAAAACAATCTGGCCTGGCATAATACTTCTGTACTGTAGTACGCTTCTAGACATACTTACAGACCATAATAGGAAATAAAGTGTCTCAAAAGTGCAGACTACGTCATTCATATGAATGAATAATACTAATGTACAGTACTGTATATGCGTGTTTGTACAATATGTGCTGCGCTACGGGTTCGGTGGACGAATCGGTGAAGCTTGAGGAAGCAAAGCGAATGGTTTTACAGATTCTGGTTGCAACCCTTTGACGAAAACTTGATGAGCAATATCCAGTACTCCAGCAATGATAGTGAGCGCCAGAGTTATTATTGGGCCGACTAGGTGAGGATAAGCAACGGAGAGTGTAGCACTGATGAAAGTGGCTATCTTGAGGAGAGTTCGGGCGTATTTCACAGCTTCTTTGAGCCACCATTTCTTTTCTAACTTGATATCCAGCCATCGCAAGATGCCACCAATGTGGTCAACTGCCCTGCTCAATCTCTGCCCCAGCAGCCGACAGCCTTCTTCACTTGAATACTGCCGATCGAAATCCTCAGCGGCTTCCTTCAGCACTGCCATTTCTTGCTTGAGGCCCCTTATTGCTTCACGCTCCTCTGGATCCAAGAGTACTTTACGGGACTCCAGAAGTGAAGTCAACTTCAATTTGGCTAAGTCCATTGCATCCGAGAATCTCTTCGTTTTCTCATCATTGCAGTGGTGTCGCTCAATCTCAAACTTGAAACAGACAACTGCTTCTTGGGCGGCTTCAAGCGATGGACAAACCAGCTTGAATTCAGCGAGAGATTTTGCTTTTGCGCTGGAATTACCCATTTTGACAATAGGATTGCGCAGCGCGTAGTCACTGCATGCACAGTACGTACTGTATGTACGTCGTGTCTGTCTAGTAGTGCATTGTGCTGTAAACGCAATGGTGTGTTGTTGTGTACTATCGTGATGGCTCATCGAACCTCGATTGATAAGATAATGTAGCACGTGCCAATAAGTTACGCCGTTTTACGCTGTAAAAAATGTAGGCCTTACAGGGACTATTTAGCCCCGATAAGGGGCTGTACAAAGGGGGTTATATAAAAGGGCATTTTGCATTAGTGACCAACGTAAGGTTATTTGACGCCCTGAACTCGTTTTTATAGCTTATTTTGCCTTTTTTCAAGCTACAGTGGTCCAAAACAGGCTGCTCTTGCGCAAGAAATATCACATTTTTGACCATGACTGACCATGTCTGCTAAGGTGGTCAAGAGGCAAAAACCCAAAATGTACCGTATTTAATTTACCGGTGCATAGCCCATATCCAAAAATTGAGAGGTCCTATATGGGGCTATGCGTTGGGGGCTATGCATGGGACTTTTTTGTTTTTTGAGGATAAAGTCTGCCAGGGTTCGCTACCCTACGTACGTTGCATAAAAAATAGGAGTACATACAGTACATAAATATTGTGCGGAGTACATACGTATTGTGCATACATATTGTGCATATTGAGGAGTACATACATATTGTGCGCATACTGCACCACGTTCTAATGACCAGATCTACCCATCACAAAGAGCAACGGTTTATCACACTGACAACAATCACAGCAAGACAGAGTTCTTGCTGAACACAGTCATTTCGCGCGACAATTCTAAGCTTCGACTGCGACTGGGAGAATTTGCGAAAACGGATGAATCTGTAGTGTCAGTGTCTGTGTGGCCCATTGCCGGCTTGCTTGTGGACGCGTGTTCCACACCGATAAGCAGCAAGGACTTAGCAGCTGCAGATGGAGCGTCACTGGAAGAACGTTCTAACTGGGCTGGTTTGCGAGGTCGGGTGGCCGGACTGGAGCTGCGGATTAAAGGGGCCACGCTGAGTGCTGCATGGCCTGCTGCGATCTGGTGCGATCGTCTGCTGCTTCGTCTATGTATGTGGGCTGGGTTGTCGAGAGAGCAAGATGTTCTCTCGAAGTATGTCTTGCCGGTTGCTTGCCCGTTGGGCGCATTGCCTCTCATTCCCCCGAAGTCGCGCAAAATGATCCGGACATATAGGATGACCAACGGGAACTGCAGCATGTACATGATATAGGCGACAGTCTCCAGTGTCACGTGACTATGGTGTGGTATTAGCTCACGCAGGGGAGTGAAGTTGTCCAGCGCCTGCAGTGTGTAGTCAGGAGCTGTCAAACCAATATCCAATGTGGCCGCCAAAGCAAACCGAGCGAAGCTTTGATATCTACAGTTTCAGTACAAAATCTACATTGTGTACGTACATACATACGTTAACACACCGTACGGTACAGGGTGTTTCATAATATACTCGCCGGATGTTTGTGCTTATATCTCCCCACCGGAGTGTCACATTCGAATGCGGTTTTTTGCGTTGAATAGTCAAGGCTTCAACGTTGATGCAGCCAAAATTTCAGCTTTCTAGGCCAACAGAAAGCGGCTCAAACAGCTCGATTTGCAAAGCGTCAATTTTCACACATTTTTGCAGGTGGCCAGGTACAGATCGGCTCCGGTTTTTCTCTCCCCAGTTTACCTAACTCAGTTCTCTCCTTAGTTTTTCTTCCGCAGAATTCCCCTCCCCAGTTTTTATCTGGAGCACAAGTTTCGGTAGAGTGTTCCATCTCCATGCCACTTCTCTTGCAGATTCGAACTTAGCAAACAGTGTCACAGCCAAAATTCGGTCATCCAAGCTTTTCCTTGGGACGCTGATGCCATGGTGATCAAACTGAAGTCTATCTTCGACAAGACTGCTCAAAAATGCATAAACGTGAGCGTGGAATGGTGAACAGACTTGAAAGAGCGCGCAAAAAGCGAAAATGCAAATCCGTTGCCCCGCCTCAGTGCCCTGCCTCCGTTTTGCGCCAAAAAAGGCGCCGCAACTTTGACCGCTTACAGCGCCATGACAATGCAACCTAGGAAGCTAAAATTTTGGCTGCATCAACGTTGAAGCCTTGGCTATTCAACGCAAAAAAACCGCATTCGAATGTGACACTCCGGTGGGGAGATATAAGCACAAACATCCGGCGAGTAGAAACACCCTGTATATTCGTGCGTACAGTACGAATAGTTAGAGGAAAAGCATTCATACTTGCGTCTGTTGCGGTTCCTGTGGTAGTTGCTTGGCAGTATGCGGGCACCAGTGCCGTAACCAGTAGAGTTGGTTCCTCTCTTCGCCAACTCTTCTCTGGTTACAGTGACCAAGAAACGGCCGACAGCCTCGTAGGAGTGGCAGAGCACACTGAGATCCGCCAAGATCGAGAGAGTGAGCGGTAAGAGATAACTTCCCACTGCCTCTGCCAGGATCACCCATTTGAAGGTGTGATAGCTGGACAGTGTCGCGTCCAGCTCGCAAAAGCTGATCCCACCCCATACATACTCTGTACTGTACACAAAGGTCCAGGATTCTGCCATGCAGGCGGATAGAAAAAGACAGATGAGAATCTTGTTCAAGTGCTCTTTGCGTGCGAAGCTGGTGAGCGGATGCAGGATGGCGATGTAGCGTCGTCCCCAGAGAATGACCCAACACCAGTTGCTGAAGCAGGAGGAAGTGTTACTTGTAAACGTCATCAGTTTGCACAGTAGTTGACCGTGGCTTTCTCTCGATATCAATAGACTGCTGGTAATGACGCAGAGCAGTACGAAGTCCGAAGTAATAATGCAGAGAAAACAGAGTTGCTGTTTCCTTCTCCTACACCAAAAGAGAGCGCAGAAGGCGTAGGCGTACAAAGGAAAAGACAAAAGACCGATGCATAGAACGAACCACCAAAGGACATCCGTATGCTGTGAATTCAATGTCGGACCCATGAAGAGGTGGAACTTTCCTTGAGTCACACTAAGGATATCCGTCTCCAGCTGCATTCTTTCATTGACGCTCAACCCTTGAATCATCTGCTGAATATCATTGACGCTGAAGTTGAGTTTTTCTTCCTGCAGCCATGAACTGACAGCGGCTGACACTGCACTGCCATTCCACGGATTCATATCAGTGCTCCACTCGGTCGGTCGCATGAGTGTCATCTGCAACGTTCGGTGTTGTTCCTACCGGTCTAGATTTGTCGGAACATTTCAAGTGCTCGCCTATCTCAGAGGTGCACGCACAGTGCGTAGGCAGCTTACTGCGCGAGCTACATAGCAGGTACAGTAGCCACCGCCACCCATACAGTCTCTAAAGTTCCTAGAGCTCATTAGTACAAGCTTGCGCGTTGTTACGTACTTTTAGTTTGGAAAAAGAGGATGTAGCATAGAACCGGAAATAACACCCTAATAATTTCCAGAAGACGAGCGTTCTTTTCAGAAAATGGGCTGCACTGTTTTTCTGTGGCCATGCGTTAAGAACATAAAAGTTAGGGTTTCCTTGCGTGAGCAGTCGTTTCCGGCCAGTGTCTTATAGATAAAGGGTTATTTGATATACATCCGACACAAGACATTTTCCTTGCTTTGTCAAAAGAAGCACCGAGAATGGATACTATTATTGAAATTAACAGAAGCGCTGCTAATATGTATGTAAGTAATGTATGTGTACATACACAGCAAAATAGGCCTATTCTTCACTTCATTCACCCCAGGCTAGCAGCTTTATTCATTTATGAACAAACAGATTTTCGTATTTTGATCAACAACCAAAGGGAGTGCTGAACCAAAGAAGAGAATTTTATGAGAAAAATATTTTTAAAAGAAGATATTATTATACAAAGAGATATTTTTATGGGAAATTTGTATTCTTTCTGAAAGAAAAATTCTTTCGTGCCGGATCACATTTTTGTTTGTACAATAGTAAACATCATGGCTCCTCCATATTTTCGCGAATGCTTGGAATACTGTCGATTTCGTCAGGTATCCAGTAGAGAAAAGCACTCCAGTACAAACCATTGAAGATTGTGTAGAGAAGAGGAAAGAGGAACTTGGAGATAGTGTCGATCTTGTCCACGACTTTGCTCGGATTGTCTGAGTCGAGCTTCTTTCTCGCCTTTTCCTGCTCCATCTTAACAACTCGGGAAGATGATGAGGTGGGAGCTGATTTGGTACCGCAGCATCTCAGTCGTTCCCACAAAGCCTCCAGCACGGGCTTCTCCGGTGACAGTTCCGCCACTGACGCTCGAGTCTGCTCCTTCTTCACCTCGTTCTGTCGGTTGGCTGCCGCCTGTTGCCCGGTCAGCATCGCCGCCGTCATCAACCGCATCTGCTGTATCTACAGACCACCCACACAAAACTCACTCATGGTCACTGGCAAGATACTGTAGTGTACGCGTATAGCGCCAGAATAATACTCACTGGCACGTACGTATGTACTGTATAGATACATAGCGCACACAGTGCACCTTCACCTACTAGTACATACATTCTTAAGCACAATAAGTACATATGCACGTAATGTAGATGCATTGGGGTGATGCATGCAACATATTGTGTGCGCTGCTAGTGCACAAAGTAGTAGTATGTACGGTATGGCATAGTGATGGACTTACTGCGCCAGCAGTCGTGCATCGTCTCATTTGAGCCACCTGAAAATGACAAGAGTGAAGTACATAAAGATATGAACCATGCGGCACGGCCAACAACAAAGCGATAAAGAAACTTGTGGGCGGCAAAGTCGTTTCAAAAGTTTTTCGATGCGAAACTGGTCATACAGTTTTTGAAATGGCTACCGTAACCATTAGTTGCTTTCCACAAATGGAGAATGGCGCAAAGCGCGTGCGTGGCAGACGTGGCGGCGTTCCATGTGACTACGTGCCGTCGCCCCCTTGCTTTAGAGCTGATGAAGGCACTTGCTTACAGCTTTGCGAATGTAGACTATGTGTGCGAAGTTGACGACGGCGTATTCGACGAGAGCAGAGAATACGAAGCCGAAGCAGGCGACGATGTACATGTCAAGGGCGGTGGAGTAGGAGACCTTGGGCAGCTCGTCCCTACCTCCCAAGGCCAAGGCTGACATCGTGAGCACGGTCATGATGCCGAGAGAGACGCGGGCTGGAGACGCCTCTTTATTGATCCAGAACGACACCCAGGACATGACGACAATGAGCGAGCAGGGCGTGTACATTTGCAGCAGATAGTAACCCTGCTGACGACGCATCTTGAAGTGCACTTGCAGGATGGACAGAGGATCTGTGGCAATACAATAATATAGCCTACAAATTGATGGAAGAAAATAGGAGTGAGTACTAGCAAACCAAACTTTAAAAAAAAACTTACTGTCGTCCGGATTGCGTATATCTGTCACATTCCTCTCAGTTCGAATCACACTGTAAAAAGCAAGGCGGCGCAACGCATCTTGCTGCCGGCTGGGCTGCAATTTGCTTCCTATTGTTACTAAGTACGGGACATGAGGACGAGAAAGTTTTTGAATACTTACTTCCTATGTACATACACATACACAACACGGTGGTACTAACGTCCGACGTGGTCTTTTCCGTACTCAGCTATCGTACGACGTACGTACATACAATACTACTTACATATTACATATTACACAAGGACATAGGCCTACGTATGTATGTACTTTTCGATTTGGTACTGCGACAACGGCGTGTCATAGTCGACGTCTACTGATTTCCATTTGTATTCGATGTCTCCATTATTGTAGCCCAAACTTCCAATGACCAAAGGACAAGCCTGAGTATCCATCGGAAACTTTCTTAGATACATAGGACATCGGGCAATCAACGTTAGCCTACAGAAAACATTTCCACAAGGCACACGACACCCAACGTCAAAGCTAGTAGCAGGAATGTATACTATAAAAGGTTCGTATACTAGTATATACATTCCTGCTAGTAGTTAGTCTTGAAGTGCTGTGCAAGAAAGTACATATAGAGTACACGAACATGCTCTGCGCAATGTTTGAGTCCTGCATGGGCGGTTACCTTTGTGAAATGAACACTTCCCCGTTGGAACTGACCCGAAGCAATATGTTGGGGGTGGTGAGAACGTGGAGGTAAGACTTGCGTCCATTCTTGATGTAGGTGTCCGGGCGCCAGATGTCCTGCAGCACTTTGGAGGCCAGCGATAGTTTCTGCAGGTTTTTGGGCAGATGATCGCCAGTAAATTTCAGCCGTGGATCCCTCCAACTTTGTCGAAAGTAACAGTCCAAAGAATATTCCTACAGAGGAGAATATAAAATGTAAACAGTAAACACCATAGAATCTCACCATTAACACCAACGTCGAGCTTGGCTTACCATATCCTTTTCGGAGACATAGCCAAACTGCAGTACACTGATGTGAACCGTTACGCGTAATGGTGACCCTGAAGAAGGTTTAACAAAAAGCAGGGCGCGTATTGTACTGGTAGAAGGAGAGAGAGTTACGGAGAATATCAAGGCCATCAAAAGCAAATGTCTACCTTATGTATGTATGTATGTATGTATATATGTATGTATGTATGTATGTATGTATGTATGTATGTATGTATGTATGTATGTATGTATGTATGTATGTATGTATGTATGTATGTATGTATGTATGTATGTACGTACCTCCAATTCCCGGCCTGAGTTTCCGATCGTAGTTGTCTAATATTGTGTCCAAGATTCTTGTAATATTTTTTACCAGAGACGCATTGTATGCTTGACTTCCGGAGCTAAATAGACTGGTCACTAACAGCATCAGTTGTATAAGGCTTGGCTGAATCATTGGCAGATGGCAGCCTTTGCTGCCCATTGCGGGGAATAAAAATGTGCTCTAAATAGGTACTGCGCAAATTGCGAGCTTTCTGTACAGGAGAGTTTTAGAAAGAGCGAATTTGTGCTGATTATGGGAGTGGAGCAGACGCTCTTGAAATCGCTCTGATGATGGAAAAAGAAGCGAACTTTTCATCAACAGATGCGAACGATGAAGAGAAGAATTTTTTGCATTTGGCTCCTCCGGTTGGATTCAGGGTCCGCTTCCAGTATTGCCGCTGACGCCGTATAAACAAATTAGCCGGATATCCCGAGTGTACGTAGCTCATAAAGCTGCACTTTCAAGGCTCAGTCAGATCTGCGCTCCAAAAAACTGCCAACCTCTTTTGAGTTCAATGGCGATCATGTATCGTATCGTCTGCACTACTACCGTACATATTCGTATGCACCGCAGCCAATAATGAACTATGTGTAGCTATGGGATTTATACCGGGCGAAAGCTCTCACGATCCTTGATAGTGAGTGTGGAATCATAGTTAATCCAACAAGAGTTGTTACCGGGGCCTTTGCCCGTGCCTCGACAGAATAAAAACTCTCATGGATTTTCTTCTCCACGTTTTATGTGTCCTATCCTGTTGGATTAGACGTATACTGCGCAACACGGGCAAAGGCTCGGAGACAACTCTCGCTGGATAGACTATAGGATAATTGGTAAACTCCAGAGATGAAAGCCGTCGTTTCGTATTGCGACAGAGGGCGCGGAATATGATAGGCAATTAGACGCGCGCTAGGGTAGCGCGGTGCAGGTAGCTGCGCACAAATTGGCGGTGGCTGCGTATTGGAGAAAAGTTTTATAACTTTTGCCGCCCTATCGCTCAGAAAACAAACGCCAGGAACGATGGACGGACTGACGGCGAGCATATCGGAAAGCGGGGCGCGCGCAATGCAGCATACCTACCGGATATCGGTGAGGAAAAGGAAGGTGAAAGAAGGAGCTGTGCCCACGGTCCGACGCACCGGCGCGCTATGTTGTCTTGGTGCTCTCAAGACGCACTCTGCATTTGAATGGCGCAGCTGGTGGGGCTAAATCAATGGAAATTGCATCTAATATTTTGCTTACCTGAGCCCATTAGCCGACCGGCAAAGGTGAATTAACAGCACCGCCGCCAAGTTCAGCCATTTCGTTACCATATTTTCACGTTTTACTCATTTCGCCACGTCTTCTGCAAAAGGATAGTAATGGAGCGGCAGTTCTCAGCTTCTCAGCCCTTGAAGTTGCAGTTGAATCTACCTAATCCAGTATCCACTTGCAGCAGCTTCAGCTTACTGTAATCAAAAAGACAGATCTCAGTTTTATATGTCAGCTAATCAACAATCAAACTTTAGCTCTTCCAAAATTGGACGGGTAAGAGCATCAATCAAGTATTGTATGCACATATGTATGTAACATGATAGGATCACACAGACAAGGGTAGGGTCTATAAGGGTGCGTACGTACGTACGGGTACATACATACATACGACGCATATGCTACACTGACAGGCCTCAGAGCATAGCATGTTATGTACAGTACCTACATACATATGTACATTCGTAGCATTCCAAACTATTTACGTACCATTAGACAAGTGGCACAAAAAATACGACTTACGACGGTATTCTTTCATGTCCTTTATAGTTAGACCATGACCAAGTTAGACTGAAGCTTCAAGTACATATGTATGACGATTGTAAGAGGAGCCTGGTCCATAAGGCGTGAGCAGTCACTTCGCTGCTTCCGCACTTTCGTCTCCTCGTTGTTTTTTGCCCGTCTCCCTCCGACCGCTCAGATTCGACTGACGAGCAAATTTTTTCTGAGGCTGGGCTTGAAGATTCGTAATCCGGTGAGATTATTGTATGTACGTACGGCAGCAGGAAGCACAGAGTCACATGTCTTTTGAGCGTGTTTGATCAGAAGAATTCTTAAAACTTTATGTTCAGGGTCTTTCAAGTTTCCAAGAGATTCTTCTCACCGGACATAGTACGTACGAAGGAACGTATCTACATATGTACAACGTAAACTATGTTCGTAACGTAGGGTAGTAGTTAGTTAGTACCGTACAACGGCGGAAGAGTGAAGCAATTTTCTTCATAACACGGGCATATGGAGCGATATATGTGAGAAGTCTGTATTTAGCAGGCTGCACAAATATCGTCCATACGAAGCTTTAGTGAGGATTTTGACGCGTGTGCTTCGCCGGGAGCGGGCTCAGGTCGGCCAATTAAGCCGGGTGCGATGATCGAAATGTGCCTCCGGGGGCTGACAGAATAGAGCCGCATCCAAATCGTCGGTTTGATGAAGCACAGATTAAGACAAATTGAGCGCGTCGATGTGCGGGAGTCGCGAATGGAACAAGAGAGCTTGATGGAGCAGGAGAGGCAGAAGCGCCTGCGCCTTGCAGATGTACAGAGAAAGGAGCGATAGTATTGATGAAAGCTTCAAGCTAGCGGAATCTCCGGGTGATGATTGGAGCATCTGCGTCTCCCCGATTTCTTCGTTGTCCCGTCTGTCCCATAGTCGTCAGCTGCATACACATACATGTCAGTTTGTTGCGTAGAAAAACTCGGCCGGCGCTCAATTTCTGCATGTCTTCCTCATGGAAGTTATTTCAGTATTACATACAATACGTGTACAGTGTACTTACAGTGGGCAAGCTGCGCAATCTTGTTTTTGCTGCTTTCGCGCCTTTTTACTTATTACATGAAATACATGCACCTGTTTGCTTTGTAATTGTCACCAGCCAGCTACATAATTGCTTCCTCTTTCTCTTTGGCTGTCAGACAGAATGCACCTTCACTGGTTGTTATTTCTTGTTCTAATTAGTTGCCTTTAGGAGCTGTCTACATATTCATCATCTGGAAAAAGGACCTTCTTCTGCGAAACCGACCGTGCCACTTCAATTTGCCTGTCAGCTCTTCGCTACGAGTTTTGTACGTACTGTACAGTGT
Source organism: Epsilonema sp. ZAB3_2 (assembly GCA_030247985.1). Lineage (NCBI taxonomy): Eukaryota > Metazoa > Nematoda > Chromadorea > Desmodorida > Epsilonematidae > Epsilonema > Epsilonema sp. ZAB3_2. The sequence continues at coordinate 164,200 of JASAMW010001052.1, forward strand.
GGTGTAGTACGGTAGATTAGAGTCAGAATGAGATTAGAGAGGGGGAGAAATAGGTGTACGTGCGATCAAGTGTACTGAGGCAAGGAGAAGCATGGCAAGTGACCAAGCAAAGGTCCGTTAGTACGACTTTGTCAAAATTGTCCTCCCGTATTGTCGAGATTTGTTCCATAAACGACGAAGATCGTCCTTCAAGTTCGTACGACCAGCCCACATACGACCGGTCGTATTTGTTTGCACAATATCCAAGACTCTTGGTATATCGCGTACTATCTTTTTTATTTGGCGCCAAGGTTGCCAGGTCTCAAAATGCCTTATTACTGTGGCACTCAGGTTATTTCGCAAAACCATGCCTCATCATCCTTCTGGTTCGCTACGTAGCCCATTCTTTCCAATACAAGTGTTATGTACAGGGTGTCTCATAATAAACCATCCACCTTTCCGAGCATGTAACTCTGGAACCACACCTTAGATTTTCATGCGGTCTTTTCTATTTTGTAGCCAAGGCTTCAACTGAGATGTGTACGAAATTTCAGCTTAATAGGCCCACTGGAAGCTGTTGAAACACCTTCTTTCTCCGGCGGTCCAAAAACGAGGGTTTTTCGAACTGGTAGTGCCGATTAGGGGTCTCCTGTGCATGGTCTAACTCAAAATTTGTCTCGTAATGAAAGAAGATGTCCCAAGATGCTAGAAAATGTGTTTCTCTCTCATGCATTAGCCCCAGTGCCAGCATAGCAAACGCATGTAACTGGGTATCTTGAAAAATTAAGACCGCAATTTTCCTCCATACTAAAGAAAAACGCCGACTTTTAGCTTCGGGATTCAAACCGTCGCAATTTCCGAAGTATGTGGACCAAATAGCTGAAATTTTGTACAGATCTCAGTTGGAGCCTTGGCTACAAAATAGAAAAAACCGCACGGAAATCTAAGGTGTGGTTCCAGAGTTACATGCAAGGAAAGGTGGATGGTTTATTATGAGACACTCTGTATTTTTGGTATTGATATGATGGCACCAGCGGCATTTTCAACATTCGAATTCTATTGTATTCTATTCTAATAATTTTAACTCGAAATTGCTGCGAGAAGGTGGAGATGGAAAAGCCGCATTATAGGTTTCCCTTGCTGTGGTCCATTCCCTTGATGTTCGGTTGAGAAGTCTGTCTGTTCTTTGGAAAGCTTACTCTGGTAGAATTGGGGTGATTATGATGGCCGGCGCCAAAGCATGGATGCTTGAAAGTTTTAGGCAGCATGAAGCATCTTGAGACCGACAGCCGTTGATTTCTTGCTCTCGCTTCATTAACTGTCGGCTGAAAACATAGGATAGAATAATTGGTTTACTTAATCCTGGGTGATTGCTGTGATCAGAACCCTTTAGCATCGATTTGATAATTCCCACGCGTACGCGAAGCAAGACGTTACCCTGCTTCACTTGTCTTCAAACCAGCATTTTTGGCGAACTGCGGGTTCTCACGTTGTTATCGTATGTTTATTATGTACTGCTATGTGTATGTAAATATTCTACCGTTTCGCGTTTCAAGCGCTCCAACCCGTGCTTTTTATATAGTCCATTCACAGTGGAAGGAAGCTCGGCGTAGCCCGCACATATTTTATTTTATTTTATTTTATTTTATTACGCTCTCATATTTTATTTTTTTTATTTTTTTATTTTTCAATGTGGTTAAAATTTAAAGGGGTTGTGTGGCGGGATGAAACTTATAGTTGAAGGCAAGGATCTATTTTTGAAATTATATTCGGTGAACGGAACCTATGCACTTTTTTATCCTGATATTCCAATAAATCCCCCGGTTGGACCATCGTTAGTATGTACCGTTGTACTACCTATTGGTACAAAGAGTGAGCTGTCTGTCTGATTGGGGTTATACGCTCATGTAATTTTACGGATCAAAATCAATAAGCCTAAATACGGTATCTACAGCAACGGGAGGCCTGCAAAATTTTCAACTGGCATAATCATTATGAGGTGTAGGTATAAAGTATACATAACCTACCAGAAAGCTGCTATGAAGGGCTGAAACATCCCATATTGTAGGCCTACACAATGACGGCGAGTTCAGCCTTTCGTACAAAGCATACGGTTGAATAGGAGGCTAATGATCGCTATGCAAGTCCCTCCAGTATAGTGGAACGAACGCTTGTCATCCCGGCAAGTTTGTGTTTCAATTTATTTTCCTTTTCCCAGCTGGTCCCGGGGTGAAATTGCCCATATGAACTTGCGAGGCCATAACTGCCGTGCCTGCCATCCTCGGGCTGTGAGCTCGGTCGATTCTATGCCGAATGCGCAGCAAAAGAAAGTGCTTTCGCCTCACTTATTGGCTTTTTCCAAGCTTAGTCTACTACAACATGTTCTATGCTTGTACATACCTATACATACGTACGTACTTGCCTAGTACTGTATGCGTCGCACGCGTATGCTACATTATGTTGCAGTACATAGCACAAACGTACGTACTACTATTGTATTGTACATGTGTAGACGCGGCGGAGTGATATTGAGCAGCGGTACGTCGAAGTAGTACCTACAAAGCAGCTACTATATAACAGTGCCACATAACTGCTGCTTAGAAAATGAAGTGGGCAATGTGCCGACGTCGCTGCTTCTCCTTTTTCTTCTTCTAAATGCTGCTGTATGAGATTCCAGAGCGAAAATCCCGGAAAATCGGATTCATTCAAACGCCAGATATGAAGAAAACTGTACAGCTACATGCATTATTCCGGCCACCTGAAGAAGCGACGACATGAGCTTATTGTCATGGCCTGCTTATCTTTTGACTAAGCTCCTTATTCTCACCTGCTCCAGGTAAGTTTCAGTAGTGTCCTGGGTGTATATAATCTTCGCATGTGAATTGCACCCTCCCATTGAGAGGGCTGCTACAGTTCCTCTACTGTATACTCTAGCGACTGTCCCCGAATCGATATTTGCGCAAAACTGTAATGTTCCGTTATGGTAACGCAGGACATGATGGAATAGTCCTTAGCGTATAGCCTCCTCTCGTGTATAGTATAGCCCCCTTAATCGGCGCTTACCATTTGTGTAGCCTCATGGGGCTATCTACGGAACATTACAGTACCAGGAATGGATAGTACTTTTCTTCGCGCGGCACTTATTCGGGACCTGCCGCTACATACCTGAGTCGCAAATCAACAGACTGTGCAAGTGCAACGCGGCTACAGTGTACTACACTTAAAGGCAGGGGGTTCCCTAACACCGACTTTCGAATTTGAGTTCAAAACAATTTTATCATAAAATATTTTTAACCAAGTCTGTTACAAGAAACCGTTTTTCAAAATTCCTATCCTTTCTCGAGTTGTCCATGTGCAAAGTTCAGTACTGAAGACGGATTTGGGAACCGCTACGGTAGTACACGTACCGTAGCGGTTCCCGAGGACCGCTTCAATACTAAAATTTATCGATCTTTATCGTCGAATAACTCGTGAACAAATAGGAATTTTGAAAAGCGGTTTTTCGTAAAAGACTTGGTTAAAAATATTTTATGATAAAATAATTGCTTTGAACTCAAAATTCGAAAGTCGGTGTTAGGGGACCTCTTGCCTTTAAAGTTGGTTTGGTTCAGTTCAGTGCGATCGACGAATTTTTTAGTTCTGCTGACCAAAGACTTTCAAGCGTGAAGGGTATCTACTCCAATGCTTCCTACTTGTTGGAGCAAATGCTCCTGGACTACGACATTAGGCTACGGCCAGGATTCGGAGGTACATGTACATGTACGTAGGTATGGTAGCACTAGGTTTAGGAGTTCGAAAAGGCAAGAGAAATAAAATCGAACAACAATAGGGGGATATATGTTAATAGATAAACCAAAAATTCAGTAATACTGTTGCTGGCGCGGTTTCGATTTATTGTTGTCTTTTTTTTATTTTCAGGTGATCCGCTACTCTTACAGATGGAGATTGTAATTGCAAGCTTCGACAGCATGTCTGAAGTGAACATGGTAAGCATAACTCTAATGTTGTACATACAGTAAGATCGGGAATGCATACATTACTGTAAGTTAGTACACTATGTAGTAGGGTAACATGGGGTAAACCCGGACACCCAAGCAGTTCTCTGGATAGAATGCCTGAACCAAAACAAAATCACATGGCATAATATACGTGGTTAGGCCTTAGTTAAACGTGCCAAGGACGACTCTAATGCTGAACGTCTTTAGAGAGTTATGGCCATTTTTAGCTGTCGCTAAAACACGAGCCCTGGGGGGTAAACCCGGACACCTAAGATTTCGGCTATTTTCAGGCTGGCTGACCAAGCTATATTTTTATGGCCGGTTTTTTCAAGATGGATGCCTAGCCTTTTGCCAACGTCCAGTAATAATTGTAATTGCGAGAAAATTATTGCCTTCTTGTGATTGAAAGGAGTGATTGAGAATAACTCTATTGCCAGCTCATCTCTTAGTACTGGGGGTAAACCCGGACGCCCATGATTTTGGCTAATTTGAAGTTGCCCAGGCTATTCTTTATCAATCTGGCATGTTAGAAAAGAAGCAGAAGCAACTACCATGAAAAGCAGCTACCAATTAGCCAGCTGGATAGTTTAGGTTGGTCATAAATGCTGTGAATGGGACTACTTTGCTGTCAACTAAGTTTTCAGTACTGGGGGGTGACCCAGACACCCAAAGAATCTATAAAAATTTGCAGGAAGGAACGTCTCTTCCCTTGAAAAATCGCAAGAAAATACTGTAAAATTAGCTGAACACACTTTCCAATGTAATTGTGCGCTGATATGACAGCTGCTGAGGATCGCAGCAGTTCGAGCTGATGAGGTGTCCGGGTTTACCCTATACTTTAGCACAGGAGTTAGGTGTCCGGGTTTACCCCACTAAATACTGAAATTGTTTTTTGCTTTATCTCCAGTAACAGTGGGGCGAATTGGTTGAAACTTTGCCTGGGGGTAGGGTACCATGCCCCCTTACCCCCCACATACCGGGTGTTCATTTATAACATACAGGGTGTTTTTGCGCAACATCTAAAGTTTGGTCATTTTCGACCTCTTGTTGAAAAACGTGACCCAGTGAGCTTGATGTTTCAGCAAATGACGTGCCAAATAGCTCAATTGAAAGAGGAGAGTTCAAGGAATCGATTGGTATCCTACTTGTCTCAATCGGTCCATTGGTTGCTGAGATATGCAGCTCTGAAGCTTAGGTGTCCGGATTTTCCCCTGTCCGGGTTTACCCCATAGTACCCTACATGTAAAACACTGCAGACGGAATAGCAAAGGGAAGTTCTTATTGTGTGCTGGAGGCTTTTAAATTACTACCTATTGAGTTGCTGCATTTTCTTCATGTCTGCCTGCCTATTAGGCATCTGCCATAGGCCGAGTTTCTCGCAATCTTCCACTGGGCCACAATTGATTTTCTCAAAATCCCAAACACATTTTCAGGAGATGAGCTTCCGAAAATTGCTTGATTCTTCTTTGCTTAGTACGGGAACATTTTTCGAGCTGACCCCGGACAATTCAATTTGCTATTCCTAACTGAGACTGTTCCTGTAGCCTCGCGGCGTGCTGTCGCTCCAACCTCGTACAACTGATACTTAAAGGGGAACTTTGGGCGGAAAGTTCGAGGTAAGCCTGCACTGATCATTAGATAGAGCATAAAAAATGCTGCAAAACTCACCAAGTCCCATTCCTCTACGTTGCGTCGTTCTTGAGTTATAGGCTTCAACTGATCTGTGAACGGGAAACTCAGCTTGAGAGCACGTAGCTCGCTAACCATTGCACCGATCGGAATAATTTTGCTACCACCGTGTGCTCCGTTTGACGTTCTACCTTTTTGTTGTATAAAGTTTCGCTGTATCTTCACTGCCTGTGGAATGGGAAGCCCAAAAACAGGTGTCCTTGCGCAGTTTAGCACACATTTCGTCCATGATGTGGACGTGGACGAAATGTGTGCTAAACTGCGCAAGGACACCTGTTTTGGGGCTTCTCATGCCACAGACAGTGAAGATACAGCAAAACTTTATACAACAAAAAGGTAGAACGCCAAACGGAGCACACGATGGCAACAAAATTATTCCGATCGGTGCAATGGTTAGCGAGCTACGTGCTCTCAAGCTGAGTTTCCCGTTCACAGATCAGTTGAAGCCTATAACTCAAGAACGACGCAACGTACAGGGATGGGACTTGGTGCGTTTTGCAGCATTTTTTATGCTCTATCTAATGATGTGTGTGGCCTTACCCCGAATTTTCCGCGCAAAGTTCCCCTTTAACCACTAATGTTCCATAGACTACTGTACCTTGTGTTGCTGCATTCTGTTACGCAACTACATATTCTTCCGGTTATCTAAGCGCATGGAAAGTTTCTAAAAAATAAACATACGCACGGCACTGTTCATTTATTTCATATTCTCAAGGGCTCAGGGCAATTTCTCAATAGCAGAGCAGTAAGCAAAGTTTGAATCGTTTCAAAATTTTGGAAAGAATAGGACGCAATCAAGCAAGTACTGTCCATTATGAATACATCCCGGTGCACGTGTGCTTTCGAATGACGATGGAACTAGGTACGTAGACGTTTGACCTGTTCGTCAATAATTAGAGTTATGGCGTTGTGTGTTGTTACAGGATTATACCGTAACCATGTATTTGCATCAGTACTGGAGGGATGAGAGATTGGCATGGCGAGATAGCAAGGATGGCGTGAAAGCCAACGAGTCGATGACGCTTTCTGGCGATTTCTCTCAACACATCTGGGTGCCAGACACTTTCCTGGCAAACGATAAACACTCCTTCTTGCACGACGTCACTGAAACGAACAAAATGCTCAGACTCTACAGCGACGGAAACATCGCATACGGAATGAGGTCTGTAAAACAAAAAGCTATGCGCTTTTATTTTGGTTTTCTGAAAAACAGCAATTTGCTTTGGAAAATGCCGGGACTAAGGATCTATGTAACTGTTATTGTCTAAACATTCTTTGGCCATGGAATAAATAAGATTTCGCTTCACCATGGCGAAAGGGAGAGAAAATTGCACGATAGACTAGCGCACTTCAGAGCCCCGAAGTTTATTTCGATTAACACATACCGCATCTTTCCGTCATTGATGTCAACAAGTAACAGAACTTTGTCGCTTTCTTGACAACGGTACTATGGGAATTGTCACATTGTTGTCATTTTTGCAATAAGTCGAACGAAGTGACAATTCCCATATTCATTGTCAACAAACCGACAACAGTTCAGCTAATTGTTTACAACAATGACGGGATGGTGCGGCATGTGTTAATGGACTAGATGACGTATTCAGTACGTACAACATAACATGCCTGTTGCTCACATTGCGCGGTGAGCGCATACATACCGTACCATCAGTCAAATTAAAGAACCATGTCTTGCCTTTGAACAAATAGTCCTTGATGACGAGAAAAGATTTTTTCTAAATCAGGCAAAAATTTTCAGGCTTGGTGCAAATTACGTTAGTGTGAGAGGAGCGAATCTTATTTGACCTTACGACATTTATTTATTTCAAAGTGTGCGTTTCTACAGTGTAAATTTGATTTTCAGATTTACGTCAACCTTGGCTTGCAACATGAATCTACGGTACTATCCCCTTGACTCTCAAAACTGCACAGTGGAAGTGGAAAGCTGTGAGTTAGCTAAGTATGAGTTATCATTTTTGTGACGGTGTCAATACCTTATAGATACTGTGGGGTAAACCCGGCCATGGGGTAAACCCAACCACCTAAGCTCGTTTGAATTTGCTGTTTTGGCAAATGATGAACCAAATGGAGCTCATTTGAAAAGAGGAGAGTTCAAGGAATCGAATTGGTACTTGTCTCAAACCGGTCATTGGTTGCTGAGATATGCAGCGCTGAAACTTTCGATGGGGGCCGGATTTTCCCATGGCCGGGTTTATCGCACAGTACTTTAAATTTTTCGAGTACAGATGGCTACACAACAGAAGAAGTATTCATGATGTGGAAAGGAAATGAGACCGGGATCTTATCAAAGGCTGTGAAGGGCGTCCAACAAGCCAACATACCACAGTTTACCATTGTCAATTACGAAGCAATCTCGAAAGTCGCAACTACGGCCACTGGTGAGTTAAACACTGAAAATATGAACGCAAAATAAGAGTATGTACGCATCTTGCTTTAACGACAATGAAGGCATGGTATGGTAGCCAGCTATTCTGGATTATAGGTTCCTACCAGCGGCTGTCTCTCATTTTCCAACTGGAACGGAGTATTGGTTACTTCATTTTCCAGACGTACTTGCCTTGTATTCTTATTGTGATGCTATCGTGGGTTAGTTTCTGGATTAACCACGAAGCCACCTCCGCCAGAGTTGCCTTAGGTTATATACTTTTTACCAAGGATACATGAACAAGAATAGAAGGCTGCAAGGTCCGCTCAGATCGATGCCTGACACATACACTTTATAATATATGTAGGCCTAATTCCTATTCGTCCTACATGATACATAGTACGACGCGCATTCTCAACCCTCCCCCAGAATAGCTCATGCAGATAGTAGTGTAAATCATAATGAAATTGTGGAACCATTAAAAAAATAGTGGATAAGTTATACAAATGCCATGCAGGCTTTTGTTCTTGTTCATCTTTGCTTTTACTATTTACTACATAGTACATACTACATGTAAGGCCTATGTGTATACGTACGTATGCGATAAGTTGAGTAGTACATACATACGTACCTTCTACGTGCGTGCCTGCTGCAACTATCCTACGTATACATACGTACATACATACGTACAACGTGCTGTGGAAAAATTCCTATTGGTTTGTTTCACAGGAATAACTACGGTCCTTACCATGACCACGATCAGCACTGGAGTCCGACAGTCGCTTCCTCGCATCAGCTATGTGAAAAGCATTGACATCTACTTGGTAACAATGCCTAATGTATAGGGTGTATCAGAATTTACTCTCCGGATATTTCCGCTTATAACTCCACAATGGAGCGTCATTTTTCACTGCGGTCTTTTTGCAGTATGTAGCCAAGGCTTCAACGTTTGCGCAGGCAAAATTTCAACTTTCTAGGCCAACAGGAAGCGGCTCAAAACAGCTCACAAAGGCTGACCTCAGAAATCGAGGATTTGCCTATTATTTTACCACAATGGTGAGCATATTCTACCATCCCAAAGCCAATACATTTTCAAAACATGTTCAATATCCTATGCAGAATGCGGCAGAACTAAATCTGCTGCAGTAGTATGGAGAAAAATTGAAAACTCAGGTGTGGAGTGCTAACCTTGTCCTTAAAGACCGAAACGGGCCTGACACATCGCCGAGATCTCCTCACCATTCGATTCGTCGTCGCGTGGGCATCAATTTGCGCCAGATTTTGTCTTTCTAGCTGCTCTGTACGTCGAGATATTTCAATTTGCAGTTTTGGTTTTCCCCTTATTTTACTCTGTGGCGAGCTGCATCGGGCTGCATATCTTTTGCGTGGCGCCGTCGTCTTTTCGCTGGTCGGCGCGTGTTTTGTTTTCTTTTCTTTTCTCCTCGCTCCGCGCTGCGTGCGGAGCGACGACCAGTGAAAAGACGACGGCGCCACGCAAAAGATATGCAGCCCGATGCAGCTCGCCACAGAGTAAAATAAGGGGAAAACCAAAACTGCAAATTGAAATATCTCGACGTACAGAGCAGCTAGAAAGACAAAATCTGGCGCAAATTGATGCCCACGCGACGACGAATCGAATGGTGAGGAGATCTCGGCAATGTGTCAGGCCCGTTTCGGTCTTTAATCCCAGGTTTTGCCCCCATAGTGAAAAAAAACGTAAATTTCTGTGTCCGAAAGTTCGAGCCTTCATAACTTCCTTGGTAGAGGGACTACGGGGCTGAAATTTTTTCTGCTCAATTGTAGAAGCCTTAGCTACAAAATACAAAAGACCGCAGTGAAAAATGATGCTCCGTTGTGGAGTTATAAGAACAAACATCCGGAGAGTAAATTCTGATACACCCTGTACTACATACGTTGCGTGTGTATGGCTGTACAACGTTGGTGCTGCAGGTGATGTGTTTCGTGTTTGTGTTCGCTGCCTTGTTGGAGTACGCGGCGGTCAACTACTCCTATTGGGGTCGAAAAGCCAAGCGGAAAGCAAAGAGCAGTAAACAGCAGCAGCAGCAGCAGCAGAGGCACAGAGACCGCTGCGAAAGTGCCAATTCCGAGTTTCCCGGATACAGGGACTCATTCCAACAAGACGTGAGAGTTATAGACGATGAGGAAAATACTATGTACGTATGGGACACCCAAACCCTATACTACAGGGTTTCTCACCTATGTAGACCGCCCTAACGATCCTATCCAGCCTTAAAACTTCGTTCGCATTACAGTAGATATCAAGCTGAACTTTGTTCCCTGAAACCCAAGAATATACCAGTCTTTGTAGCAAAATTTGAGCCAGATACGCCCGCAGCGAACGAAATTCCAGGCTTGGAAATGTTGGACTCTATTTTTATCATTTTCCGCACTTGAGCGTGGTTTTAAAATTAAAATCCTACTCGGCATGGGCAAGCAGCTTTTCCAACATGGAAATATATTACGGAACAGCAATGCTGACCTCATCACAGTCCAAACACAACAGATTTAAAAATACAGGCGATTTACAGCCTATTACAGCCTTCAAGGGCGTCGAGATCAATAGCGGCACCACTGATTTCAAATGTTGAAAAACGTGGTCGTCGGAAAAATTTGCAAGCTCTTTATTTCATCTCTACTGACCTAGGTATTTGGTTGAAATTTGGATACAATGCATTCTTGGGTTCCTGGGGTAAAAATTAATGCGGAAGTTATGAGGCTGGATCATTTAGGGAGGTCTACGTGAGACACCCTGTAGGGTACCATACTTTTAAGTAATTACTATATAAAATGCAAACATACCTATTAAGTTTTTCTAAGGGCCCCACGCTGAAGCGAATCTCATTAGAGAAAGTAGAAGCTTGGTCAAAATTAGAAAAATGCGACAGTTCTCTCATAGTGTCTATGGTTCTCTACTTTGTGTCTGCGTGCAAGTTGCGACGCTGAGGCGAGTTTGTAGAGCCAGGGCAACCAGGCGGAAGAAGAGGAGGAGGCGGAGGAGGAGGCGGAAGAGGAGTCGGTGGACGGGGGAGGAGGAGGATGGGCGGGGGGTCGAATGTCGCCGATTCCCAGCCTCCGCTCTTCGTCCTACACTGCGGCTCCAGCCGGAGACATGGCTAACAGCACAGGACATCGCTCATCCAAGAAGGACGTTGCTTTTCCGGATTATCCTCGCACCACCTTCTCTCCCTTCGTCCCTGGCAGCGCCTTACCATCCGCCGGCGGCCCCAGAGGCCTCAGATTCCGTGGTACTAGAGCTCACAAACAGATCAGCATCTCTGCTTCTGCCTCCAAGAGAGCTCGCGTCTTACAGTCCATCCGGAAAAAGGCGAAAGCCGTCTTGCCCAGAATACGAGACATCAACCTCATAGACAAATACAGGTATGTACATTGTACGTATGCTGTTGTGTACATGGACCTAGAGCATGGTCCAGTGCGGTATACAATAAATGGAACATAGTGCATTGCATGTGTACAGGTTCAGCTTCAGCCAGAAGTGGCCCAGAAGTGAAGTACAGTATGTCTCTTCGAGTTATGTTTCAGCTTTCTGTGTTTATTTTTAGTCGAGTCATCTTTCCGGTGTCATTTCTGCTGTTCAAGTAAGAATTTCAACTATGAATTATGCTTTTGGGCTATATGTATATTGTATTTCTTGATGTATTGAGTAAGGGGCACGCCCATAATCCGTTTTAGCGCGTTTTACTGGTGTTACTACACGATATGGACAAATTGAAAACTTATGTTTGGTTCAATTCAACAAGCAGAAAGTGGTCCGTTACCAGAATCTTGGTGAAACTTGACTTTCCGGCCCAAACGATTTGGCATGCCATCAATGACAATCTTTTTCTCGTACATAAAGTACTGCGTACTATAGTATACATTTGCGTACTAGCATGAGTACCTACTATCTTCTTCTCGTACATAACTGTACGTACTATTTTGGTTTACGTGTGTAAGTAACTTCAGCATACTGAATTGAACCGCTCGAATGTACATGTAGGTGTCGTATGGTGCTGTTGTATACTATTTCCGAAAAAATGTGGCACAAACAGAATCACCCGGTACACAGTCAGACAAACTCAAGAATTGTTTGTGCAACGTCATCCGTCGCTAATGTTCTGCCATGCAATTCGCAGGTAGGTGTACCAATAGACACCTGAAATGAAAGAGAGTCATAATGTACATTACTGTACATGGTCTGCCTGCGTGCCCTAGCTTTCGCAGCTTTACCGTTGAATATGAGAAATATGATGGGGAAGACGACTCTGCTATATTTGTCAATTTGACTTGGCGTGACTTCGGCTCGAATTTGGCGTCTTCTTTTTATTGGAATGCGGATCGGACGCACTTGCTCCAGGTCACAGTCGCACTCCAGGAAATGTGAGCTCATCTGCATTGAAGAGATCAATTCCGGCTAAAAATACGCAAAAACAGCTTGAAAGCGAAGAGGTGCGAAGTTTACTGTAGGACACACCTACGGCTAAAGGGTAGGTAAATAGTGTAAATTATTCGGTCGGGGTGCGTTGCTGACCCGCACTGCAGTCTCTCTTTCCCTACCGGTTGAATTCGGGGTATTTGTGCCACTGGCATCGGGAACTCCATGGGCATGGACACCTCGTCCACGTGTGGAGTGGGACGAGTCCGCTTCTGCTTCTCTTTCCACATCTTCTGCTTCTTATTCAGATATACAACAGCAGCGTATTCGATTAGAGAGGCAAAGACAAAAGCGAAGCAAGTGCCCATGTAGATGTCAATGGCCTTGATGTAAGATACTTTTGGCATGGCAGACTAAAACAAACTACAGCAACTGAGTTCTCTGCAAAGGAGTACCTGCAGTCCTGCAGGCAGGAGTATGAACAACGCAACAAACTACAAATTAGTTGTATAAACACCTTACATTGGTGGTTGTCATAAGGGTGGTCATTGTGAGGACAGTCGTCACCCCTAAGGCAACTCTGGCTGGAGCTGAGTCTCTGCTCAGCCAAAATGACACCCAACTGATGATAACAATGAGTAAGGATGGAAGAAAAATCTGCATCATGTAGAATCCGATGTTTCGATGGAAACTGAACTTCACCGAAAGCCGGCTGTAGTCACCTAGTACATCATCAGCAAAATGACGCTCAGCATTGTACAAGGTTTAAAGGGGTTCGCCGTGGCGAAATCCAGCAGGTAAGGCTGCTATGCTGGGGTGATAGAGCAAGTTCTAAGCTTTCATTTGATGTATATATTGTATGTTCGAAAATCGCTGGTTGCGCTGTTATACAAGCTGCTGAAGTTTCTATTTAGTACAGGTCCAGTTCGGGGGCCAATTTTCGAGGTTTTTGGCTTGTATCTCTGGCGGGACGGCAGGTAGCCATGAGATCTGCACATGAACAGGCGTGGTTTCCGCCGACCTATCTCATGGTACCTTGCTTTTCTATTTTTAGCGAGAATTGATGAAGTTATAAGCAAAATGCTTCGAATTTTAGTGGTGTCCACTCCGTTGTGGACAGCACTAAAAGTCGAAGCATTTTGCTTATAACTTCATCAATTGTAGAGAGAATTTGAAAAGCAAGGTACCATGAGATAGGTCGGCGGAAACCACGCCGGTTCATATGCAGATCTCCTGACTACCTGCCGTCCCGCCAGAGATACAAGCCGAAAACCTCGAAAATTGGCCCCCGAACTGGACCTGTACTAAACAGAAACTTCAACAGCTTGTAACAGCGCAACCAGCGATTTTCGAACATACAATCCTACATCAAATGAAAGCTTAGAACTTGCTCTACCACCCTAGCATAGCAGCCTTACCTGCTGGATTTCGCCACGGCGAACCCCTTTAAGCGTCGACTAGTTCGTAAAAAGTGATAAAATACTGCCTTTGTAAATAAGGGTAATGGTCTAGGAATTTTTGGATTTTGAATCATTGTGATCAGATCAACCATAGTGAAGGCGAGGATCAATTTTTGAAATTTTCCCTCATGAACCTGTGTAGTGTATGCAGTTTTATAGGCTGAATCTCCGCGGTGGGGGTGGGATCGATTCAGCTCATCCGAATCCGGGCTCATTGATCAAAAAATTTTCAAAAATCGAACAATACCTTCACCATGAACAATCTTTGCCGTCCTAAAAGTTGTCTCTTGAGATGTTTTGCATGCACGTATTCCCTGGAAAAAATGGATGTGATTTGGCTTGAATTTTCTTACCTGTTGAGAGGATAAAAACTTTGCGTTCGTAGCTTCTATTATTGAGCTTTCCAATATCAAATTGAGGCAAGGTGACATTTTCAAAAACGGTGACCTTGTCCTTCCATTTGTAATTGATGTCCGTTGTGGAATAGCCATCTGTAAAATCGCTCAAATCATAAGCTTCGATCGGGCGGACTTCCTTAAGCCCCCCTAATTGGTGTCTATCGACATTACATTGTAATCTCTATCCAACATATGCAATAAGAGCCAGTGCTTGGTCGCGAGGTGACCCCTCTAAATTAACCTGGATTTTCAGTGCAACTTTTGATCGGTAGTCGACGCGAAGGTCGGAGCGGTCGTCTTTCTTGCTCGTTTGTTTCTTTCCGCGCCGACATTCGCGTCGACTACCGATCAAAAGTTGCACTGAAAATCAAGGTTAGTTCAGAGGGGTCACCTCGCGACCAAGCACGGCTCTTATTGCAATGGTGAATATTACCAGAAAAAGCGCGAAAAACGATAATACGTAGAGAAGGTTTTCTGGCTGAAAACAGCGTTTTTGACGTATTTATCCCTAAGGATTTGATGGCGCATCATTTGACAGTTTGGGATAAGTTTGGTTTTGACTTCTCTTGACCACCTCACCAAGCTGATCAGTCACAGCCAAAAAATGAATAGTTTTTGCGCAAGAATAGCTTGTTTTAGAATAGTTGTTTAGCCTGCGAACACAGGTAAATAAGCAGCTTCATGCCAACAATCTTATGGCAGCCACGTTCCAGCATGAAGCATTCCCGAGTTATACCAGCAAAACTACAGGGTGTCTCACGTAGACCTACCTAACAATCCAGCCTTATAACTTCCGTATTACAATAGGTATCAAGCTGAAATTTGGTCTCCAGAAACCCAATAATATACCATTTGTTGTGACCAAATTTGAGCCAGATAGGTCAACTAGGGATGAAATTGTGAGCTTGCAAATTTGTGACCACGTTTTTCAATATTTGGAAATCATTGGTGCCGCTGTTGACCTCGACAGCTCCTTGAAGGCTGTTATGGGCGGTAAATCGCCTGTATTTTTGTATCCTTTGTGTTCTGGACCGTGATGACGTTCAGCCATTATTGTTCCGCCATATTTCAATGTTGGATGAGCTGCTTGACCATGCTCAGCAAAAGATTTTTGTCCCAAAACCACGCTCAGTGCGGAAAATGCGTAAAACAGGGTCCAACATTTCCAAGCTCGTAATTTCATCTCTAGTTGACCTATCTGGCTCAAATTTTACCACAACAAATGGTATATTCTTGGGTTTCTGGGGACAAAATTTGAGCTTGATATCTACTGTACTACGGAAGTTATAAGGCTGGATCGTTAGGTAGGTCTACGTGAGACACCCTGTACATAGCTTTAGACAAGATGTACTACTTTACAAACTGTGGGAATAGACAAGGAGACTGACTTTAGACAAGATGTACTACTTTACAAACTGTAGAATAGACAAGGAGACTGAATATCGGACTGAATATCCCACTCGACTGAATATCGGACGGAGACAGCGTCTCGGGCTCTGCGTGGTAGCTTCCGTTTTCCTCAGGTCCGTGGCATGCAATAGGGGCCAAATCAAGTCAAATTCCAACATACCCCAACTTTCTTCGATATTTTTCAGTGGTATGGTCGGCGTTAACCCATTCCAACGTGGTTAAAAATGGTCATCTTTCAGCTTTTTGACAAGAAGGGATATTGCTGGCTTCGGCGCAATACACACAGAGGCAGCCAACTGCTGGCCTACTCCACCACCAAAGGTCAAAACACCACTGTGGTGGTCTTAATTCATACCCCACCATACTGACAATCTGAAAATAGCGCCGATCACGCCAAACATATCAAGAAAGTTGGGGTATGGTGGAGTTTGACTTGATTTGGCCTCTATGCATGCCACGGACCTGAGAAAAATGGAATCTAAGCCGCGCAGACCCCCGGACACTGTCTCAGCCCGATATTCAGTCAAGTGGTGTCTTCTCTACTTTTTTCTCCTTGGTCTACCGAAGCTCCCACAAAAGTCGTACACCCTGGGTCGGTGTGGACAGTTTGAAAAAATCCGGGCGCTGTCTATACGTCGCGTGCAAAGTGCGGCGCGCGCGCGTAGACAGTTGCGAAAGAAGCGGACTATAATTTCGCGCGCGTTTCGCAACTGTCTACGCGCGCGCGCCGCATTCACGCGGCGGCGGCGAGGCGCGGCCGCACTCACGCGCGGCGCATAGACAGCGTTCGGATTTTTCCAAACTGTCCACACCGACCCAGGGTGTACGACTTTTGTGGGAGCTTGAGGGTATACTACATATAGGTGTGGGTACTGTAAACCGTACTGCCTAGCCACTGTTGTAAGCATCAGTGAAAAGCGACAGGGTCAGGGATACATGTTGCATGCGATGACAAAACTTGCATTATGGTGTCGTTTTAGTGAGTCACACCGCAGCTAGTTCTTTTCTTACCGTCTCTCCAAGACTCCAATCTTTCAACTGCACCGACTAATACAAATATTTTATACAATAACCATACCAGCGTGCGCATCGTATCCAGTACCTGCTGACACTGACTAGTACTGCAATTACCTAGCATAACACAACAAAAACGATCATAACTCAGTCACAATGAGTTGCGTACGTACATTGAGGTATGCACTATAATTGCGGCTACTGTACTGTACATCATTTTGTTCAGACGTTAGGAGCACCAGCTGTGTAATTTGCAGCAGCGGTATAGCTGTACCGTAACTCGTAGGAGAGGACACCTGCGTTATCCTGCTTGGTGGAATGTCGCTTATGTAGGTGCAAATTGATCAATCAGTTCGATCAGTCTGTTGAATCCAACTGGTGCTTGCCAACATTGAGATACACTACCCAGTACATGGCGTTGAAAGCAGCGAATATCTGTAGATTAGAAAGTCGTATGATCGATCTGGGCAAACTTATGTATGTACAAAGAGCATGGAAGGTATCTCACCAGAGGGAACACAAGCCTTGAATATTTATCAATTGCGGATGGGGTGACGCCGAAATTTCTCTTCCTGGGTGGAGTCAGCTTGATGGACTTTACGTTGCCTTTCTCGATATCACAATCACATTCTACTTGCTCATAATGGATGTTAGCGTTGATCATGGGAGGTGAATGGCCCAGCTCTCGAAAGCTTCGTGGATCCTGCGGTATACGATTGAGAAATTTTGACATATTGGCTACACATGAATGCCGCACCTATCTACTACGTACATTATGTACATAATAATTCTAATACTACATGTACTATTGTAGGTACTATGTTGGTACTTTAGTTGATTGCGGCGGAAGCAGCGGAAGGCGTGGATTATTTGTGACGGAAGAAGTGGACGGATTAGGGGATCCAGGTGCGAACATAGTGAGGGCACTCGGTCCCGTAGTAGACTGAGGTCCCTTTCGCAGATTCTGCTCCTTTCTCATTCTCAGGCGCTTGTTCAGATATCCTACTGCAGCGTATTCCAACAGAGAAGCGAACACCATGAGAAAGCAGGTGCCCAGGTAGATATCAATCGACTTGATATAGGACACCTTCGGCATTGCAGCCTGCAAGCGATTGTACACAGTGTGCATGGGCATGGTGGCGAGGTCTGCAGATCTCTTCTCACGTTGGTGGTGGTCATGAGTGTAGTCATAGTGAGCACAGTGGTGACACCAAGTGCCACGCGAGCAGGAGTTGCATCTCGACTCAACCAGAAGGATACCCAACTGATAATGACAATCAAGATGGAAGGCAAGTAGATCTGGATCATGTAGAAACCGATGCTTCTCGTGAAAAGAAAGTGTAAGATCAATTGAGAATAAGAGCCTGCAAATCGTTTGGCGTGGTCTGTCTTGCAGCAAACTCGCATGTGCACCGACCGGTAACGGTGTACAGTTGGTGCGTACAACATACTACTTACGTAGGCATACGAAGTACGTAGTGTATAATGTGGTATGGTACAGTTTAGTACGGTACCTGTACTGAGCGTTGATGTGATCTCATCGACATTGTAGTCAGTCACTTTGAACTGCGGCAACATCACATTGCCTTTACTCACTGAGTCTTTCTTCCCCTTGTCCCAGGAATATATTATATCCTTCTTTGAATACCCATCTAAAAACATGCAAAAAAGGTACAGTGGAAAGAAGCCTAGAATGAAGTTAGATGGCTAAAAAGCAAGTAATGGCAGCCGTTTATGAATAAAGGAATCAAAGCTTATGTATGCTTCAAGTACCATTTACGTCTGTACGTAACTAGGCGTAAATGTCCTTACAGCATAAGGCATAAAGGCACATAAGGCAGCCGTTAAAGAGGTATTATTTTAATTAGCATATCAAAGCCAATAGTAAGGCAAGGCCATTCATCCAAGACAAATAGAAGCCAATTATTTAGTATTCGTAAGCCACACATAGTGGCAGTCAAATCCTCATTGCAATTATACACCGCGTCCCCTCTCTGAAGTTTGTCCAAAATTAATGCATCCGAAATTACAGAGCATTGTTGCGCCACTGACAGTGCTTACGTACAGCTTTCAATTTCCAGAGAGCATTCTTGGGAGTCTAATGGGAAGAGCTGAAGAGCCATAGGACAGGTGGCAGTCACCGTCAGCCTAGAAAACAAGCGTTTTCACAGGCAGAACGATACATGTCAGTTATATTCGTATAATCAATGACCGTGTATACATGTACTGTACATGAAAATGAATGCTCGATAAAAAGCAGCATTCTAATGAACTGCAGGCATAACACTGCGTAGAAGCTAAATTTCATATGCGCTAAGTAGCTCTAATAATTATTCTAACGATGCGGTGTAGAAGCGGTAACAAGAATACAAAGCTGAAAAAAGCTGAAAAATAAAGTTTAGGCCGCGTCGCGAATCAAGAGAAGTGAAGTAGCCAACACGCAGAATTGATGGTAATCCATTGCCAATAGTCAAGTGTACTTCATGCAACACTGGACAGACACCGAGCGGCAGTCGCGCAACTCTGTCATCCGGCAGTCTGAGCTCTGGAAAGTCGCCCTTGAGAACCAGTCGCCATAAGAACTAAGACTGAGTGCAAGGCGACCTCATGCAAGCAGTGCAGAAGAAGCGAAGCAGAAGCAGAGACGCGCAGGCCAGGGCTACCTCTGACTGGTGTACACGCCTCCTTCGTCCGTGATACGCAGGAAGGAATTGTGAGTGGTGGTGTGATGAAAGAAGGACTGTTTCTCATTTGGGAAGAATGTATCAGGTACCCATATGGCATTAGCATACTCGATGCCCACCGTCAATGTCCCCTGTCCGGTGTTCATGCTCTTAAAAGCCAGTCGCTCGTCCTTCCACATTTGTCGCAGATAAAAGTCCAGGGTGAAGTCCTAAAACAGAGCTCCTCTCTATCCCACTCTGCTTGCCTACCGTTGACTAGTCTTTATGTTGCCGTCGGTGGAGATGCGCAAGAAGCTATTGTGGGTGGTGGCGATGTGGAAAAAGGACTTCTTCTCGTTGGGGAAAAACGTATCCGGAACCCAGATATGTTTCAGGTACTCAACGTCAATGGTCAAGGCGTCCACCCCTTCCGGACCCACGAACCGAAGGCGCGGGTCATTCCACTTCTGCCGTAAGTACATGTCCAAAGTGTAGTCCTGAAACACACGTATTCCACACCTCCCCTTGCCGATCAACCTACAGAAGGTATGTACATACGTATACTGTGTGCATTTGAACTGCATACGTAACGTATGGTAGGTGTCACACGCCCCCGTGTATGAAACGCATGCAGTACTTACTGTAAATGACTTCTCTTGCCAAAAAGCCTATATTATTTGGCCGGAAAAACTGGTATCAATAATACAATATACTCATGCGGGTAGAATGTACTGTAGGCCCTGAATTCAAGATTACGGCCTAAGCCCCCAGGAGTTGTGAAGGAAAGAGGGATAAGGAGAGAGCGATTATTACTGTTTCGTCTAAATGCATTGGCAGATAAAGGGATGAGGATTTCTATCAGGGTAATACACTCGTTTTCCGCTCATATCAGAAGAAGACTGGGAACTGACTGACCATGCCACACCAAGCCAAATCATCATCCATTCAACCTTAAAACACGCCACCATCCACATCCACATCTCCACCACCCAAGCGGGAAAAGATTCCTGAGGAAAGGAATTTGACTGCATCATCAAATGACACGTGGAACAAAGACAACACAAAGTAGGCCACGACATTTTCAGATTACTTCCAAAATGAGACAATGGTAGTCAAATGGACACAAACAGTCAAGACATCTCAGTGTCTTACCATTTCCACTTCAGATACGGCGCTAATGCTCGACACATGAATTGTCACCCCAACGTCTACTGGTGGTCCTGAAACAAAGCCCAAGTCGGGTACGATCAAACTGTAAATAATGACAATTTTTAAATGCTAACTAAAGGAATACTATAAATGTTGAAGGGGGATCTGGCGGGAATTTAGTATGAAGGAGTCAAGTTTCATAGTTCTATGGACCAGTTGCCCTAAAGAAAGTAATGGATGGTCTCGAGCTGACCCCTCTGTATGACATTTTTTCAGTGGCATTTTTTGATCAGTAAGGACGGGGGAATGCGTAGAAAAAGTGTAGTGCAGAGGGGTCAGCTCGCAACCATCCATCCATAAATCTTAGCGCAACTGGTCCATAGGCTACTACTGTATATTATATACTATAGTACTACGTACTCTACTAGGTAGGTACGTACCCTAGGTACATACCGCCATAGTTCGGTCGAAGTCGCTTGTCATAGCGATCGGTGCTCACTAACGTATTGAGAATTGCTGTGATATTTTTGGATAGTTGTTTCTTCCTGAAAAAGAACAAGTCGTCTCCTTTCTTAGTCACCTGTTTGTAACCCAGAAACGAGCATTACTCTTGAGTATTCATATTTTCGGTAAGCTGAGCAGCGATAGAGAAAGTTTTCAACATCGACAGTTGAAGGGTGAAAGTTGCTACCAAACTGAACCAACCGCCGTTCATTTCGAAACGGACATGAAATTCTAAAAAAAATCCGCTCGCTAACTCAGTTCGACTGGCCTAAATATGACTAACATGACGTCCACCAATTCGCACGCTGTTCCAACAAAGCAAATTCAAAGTGACTGATGACAGCCGCCCAAAGCCGGCGCCGCTAACGTTGAATGGCATGTAGCGTATGTATGTATATGTATGTATGTACAAACAAAATGTGTAATACGGTAGTAATATTGCGACACAGAACGGTTGATTATGAAGCAGACAGTAAAAGAGAGCAAAATGAAGAGAAAGCGGAAAAAAGCGCGAAAGAGGCGTCCCTAAAGTCATCGGAGGTAAAAACTCTCACGATTGCGCACAGATACTAATTTTATTTGTTTATCGATCACTCATTGCTCATTATCGCCGGCTGACTGAGCGGAAGAAGTTTCGAATTTGCGACCGCCCCAAATTCAAGGGTCGCTGCTTTTGCTTGCCTATATGCTACTCTGTTCTTTTCCTCCTCCTATCTCAGTTTTCCATGATTATCATCTCCGCTGCTACATACATGCATACATACGTAGCTTCTCTATCCAATTCTCCAGAGAGCCATTCCAGCAAATGCTGAATTGCGTCGATAAAACCAAAGACCGGGTTTTACCTTTAAGAAGCAGGGGTCTCATAGAACTTGCTGAGTCAATTTTTCTACCCTACACGTCACTTACTGACTGCCATTCCTAAATACTGAATAGAGAGAGATAAGGGAAGTTTTTGATGATATAATATTTACATGTGTTCCGTTACCACTGTCAAACCAGCCTACCAGCACATTATAATTATGTTGCTTTACTTTCAGGTACAATAGCCTAACATAACCTGACGAACGGTATGTTAGCGTGTATGTAGGACAAGGGTAGCCCAGGTCATCGCTATGTGTCGAAAGGCGCGGCACACTGCTAATTTTTCTGCCACGAGCGTAGAAAACAAAACGGAGGAAAGTTGGCCAACGACCGGCTAACGCCAGCACATGTATGTCTTACAGTAGATTTTTGCAATTTCAGAAGAAGATAACAGCATCAACAATGAAAAGAAAAGAGCGAAAGACAAGAGCAAGAGACCATGAAGAACTATGTGCAGGAAAAAATTTGTCAGTAAGCCCTCCGCTCAGGTCTTGTACATACATAATGTATATACAGTACGTACAATACGTATTTTATACCGCCAGCTTCCTGAATCGACGATGAGAACTGATAGGTTAGCGGCTAGCGGAAGGTTAATCAATTATTGCCCCAGATTTATCTGCATTTATGTACAGACAGCTTGTGTCGCATAATCTATCGCTGCACATCCGAGTAACTGTGCTTACTCTTCACAAATAATTGAGAAGCTGCCTTGCACAGAATGAGCAAAGTGTGCCACAGAGAATTAAAAGAGCAAACCTTGTCATGTATGTATGTATGCAGGAGGAGCATAGTGGCATGGCCGAATGGCACCTTCTCTGTAGTGTATCAGCAGCGACAAATCTGGTGCAAGAGTACAACGATCGATTCAAACATGCAAAAACTTTCGCTTCGCTCCTGCCGGCGTCTTCTATGATGATTATTGAAAAAGATAAACAGAGAGACCGGAAGATGGGAACAAAACAGAAGAAAACAAAGCCAGTCGACACTTCAACATTCACATTCACGTTCGAAAGTGCTAGCTGCTCATCTTGGAGGCGCTTAAAGAAAGGTTTCTCACGCGAGTACAGCCCTACGTACTACGTATGCTAGACTTCATCTTCTGTTTACTCTATCGGAAGGTAGAAAATATGTACGTACACGGTACGGTCTTCCTCTGTTCGACAGGCGGAAGTCGTAAAAAAGCCGTCATCAAAAGGTAGCTACATAATATCTATTCTTTATTCAATCATAATTCATACATTTTATTGATAACAGAGGTGTCGTCGATCGCATCTTGGTGTTTAGATCTTGCAGGAAGAAATAAATAATTTAATTATTCTATCTTATTTGCGCGTGTGCATGCATGACGAAGACAGGAGGATACCGTACGTACCAGTAGCTATTACGTATGTACAAATGTGTCTACAGAATATATGTACAATATATATTGTATGTAGTATGTTACAGTTTACGTAGGTACGTATGTAAATTAGCTGCTTGCATACGCGCTCTTTCGATAGTGTAAATGGTACATGCACATTTCAACCAAAGATGGGCGAGGGCCAGCCACTAGTCACTCAGTACGTAGCAACGCTGCCCTTGGTGGTTAGTATAAAATAAAGGCGATTGACGTCAGAGGTCTCAATGTTAATTTCAACTTCTTGCTGACAAATGAAGAAGAAACAGAACAAATTAGAAGGAAAAGTTGGGAAGCCGAGAAGCAGTCAGTTCGCTTTGCCAAATGATAAATTGGCACAACGGATTCTCATTTGACAAAAAAAGTACTATCGACACCCCAGCTCCCAGCACTAAAAACTTTGCTCTGTAACCTGAGTATATAATGTATTTTGTCACTTCACTATGGAAGAAAACAATAAGCAAGAGAATCCTTGAGGCTTGCCGCATGCATAATAGGCTGTGTACGTACCAGAGATATTCCTGGCTGTACTTCTACCTCTAATCAACCCTTTTAGCCCAAATGAGATCAGAGTTGAGTGGAAGCCAAGGAGCTGTCAGGAATGGCAGCCAGGTGGGAAGAAAAACGGAAGAGCGCTCAACTCGTTCGTCTAAGTCTCAGCTGCTTTTAGCAAACGCTTCATCAAAATTCCTGATTCGGGCGGAACGCATTTTTCTGCACATAAAAACAACAGCACATTACCGTCATATACCCCGTTCTTACAGCTCCCTATCCATTCAGAAACTCAGAGAGGGACGACAACGGTGATAATGTGCATAATGGCATTGAGCATTAGTACGTTGATGAACAAAAATCTACAGTACTATCAAAAATACAGGAGATAGCTATACATTTTTGGTACTACCAAAAATATATATTTAATCCCTGTATAGGCCTACAGGAGAATGGCGGAAACAAGGCAATCACTGGCAGAGATTGGCCCCAATAAATTAGATCCCTATTTTATTATTGAATATCCCATTTATTGGATATTATGAACCCTATTTATTTACACTAGTTTACAAAAATCCATGTTTTGGCATCGCGTTAATTAATTTATTGGATATCCTATTTGTTGAGCAAGGTAGACGCGATAGCGGAACCTCGAGAGGCTCACGAACGAGGCTCCGCCATAGCTGACACATAGGCCTACAACATACTCTCAAAAATACTGCAAGTAACGGGTGTTTACTATGATTTGTCACCTCGAAAATGCTTATAACTTATAACTTATATTAATGAAGGGATTTGAACCAAAATTTTTTTTAAAGATCCTGAAAATATGCCTTACTAACGTGCAAAATTTCATTGATGGGCCTTAAGTACGAAGGGAATTATGAAGCCTCAAACATTGGGGTCAAAATCGGCAGTGGCGTGAAAAGCGCTCGAATTTCGAAGTCCACATGGCAGAAGGAGTGCTGTTCCCCTCAATTCAAGCGGTTCGCGGTCACTTCGTTGCGGTTTTTTTCGTTGCGGACATTTCGTTGCGGACCTTTAGTTGCCGCGGTCACTTCGTTGTGAGTACTTTCGTTGCGGTCACTTCGTTGCGGTTTTTTTCGTTGCGGACATTTCGTTGCGGCCGTCCTCTGGTCATTTCGTTGCGAGAACTTTCGTTGCGGGTATTTTCGTTGCGGGTCATTTCGTTGCCGGTCTAGATTTGGTCATTTCGTAGTGAGTACTTTCGTTGCCGTTCATTTCGTTGCGAGATTTACCTAAGCCTAAGCCTAAGCCTAGCCTGCAACGAAGTTAATGGCAACGAAAGTACTCACTACCAACTGACCAAATCAGGACCGGCAACGAAATGACCGGCAACGAAGTGACCTGCAACGAAAGTTCTCGCAACGAAATGACCAGAGGATGGCCGCAACGAAATGTCCGCAACGAAAAAAACCGCAACGAAGTGACCGCAACGAAAGTTCTCGCAACGAAGTGATCACCGCCGCAACAAAATGACCGCAACGAAGTGACCGGCAACCAAGTGACCGTATCCCATTCAAGCATCCATTCGGATCTTCTGCAGCTTACAATGCCTAAACATTGAGGGAACATTGCC
This sequence comes from Epsilonema sp. ZAB3_2, assembly GCA_030247985.1. Lineage (NCBI taxonomy): Eukaryota > Metazoa > Nematoda > Chromadorea > Desmodorida > Epsilonematidae > Epsilonema > Epsilonema sp. ZAB3_2. Next base: position 189,595 of record JASAMW010001052.1, read on the forward strand.
GCAATCCATATGAACATGCGTGAAAAGAGTATTTTCCAGAGTTTTGAAGACGGCTGCACAAGTGCTGAAGAGCGGAGGTGGGAACTTCGAAAAATGGGACCTGAAAAGTCGTCGCTTGTTTCTTCGTTAATAGTGAATGTACGTTAATGAAATTTTGCAAGCTTGTCAGGCATATTTTCAGGATTCTATTGCAAAAAATTTGATTGAAATCCTTGCAATAATACAAAAGTTATGACCATTTTTTGGGTGACATATCATAGTAAACAGCCTGTATATTACTAAGTAGTAGTATTGAGGAAGTATAGAAAACAGTTGAAAATTCGACACAAGAAGCATACGGCAAAACTTTTCCACAAGTAAATCAGTAACGACTGCTGACTGGCTGTTGGTTTCGTTACATTAGCCATAAAACAATGCGCTAGAACATCACGTTTCCTGTTGTCTGCACTCTGCAGTAGCCTACATAATATGGTTCTTTCTTGTTGCGAAAAAGCGCCATTTGATAACTAATTGGCATAATTTCTCTACCAGAACGCCTACGGCCCCATCAAAAGCGAGCAAATGGTAGAAAGGAGTAAATGTTGGATTCAAGGCGCAAAGAAATCCACGTTAAAGCTAGAAAGACCGGAAGTAGAGGAGGTGGATTTGGATAATGGAAACATCTTTACGGCTGCCATTTCACATATTTCGCGTGCGCATACCAACTATAGTCGAACAAGAAATTTCATGAACCATTGAAATTTTTTCTCAGCCAATAAAAGACGTAGAGCACAGCGGTCAAACTTCTACGGCTAACTTTAGCTCGCCGTTCCAATAAAAAAACCGTTTGTCTCCAGCTGCTCTGTGTGTCGAGATCTCGCCAAATTTCTTCAGTACTAAAATCGCCAAATCGGGCGTGGACCATTGGGCAATTCTAAACCTCGCAAACTCCCGAAAAATCAAAATGGCAGAAATAAGAATAAGTGATAAAGACGATGAAAATGCGCTTCGGGCGTACAGGGTCGTAGGGTGTCGTGGTTTGCGTGGTTTAGCGTCTGCCAAAAGGTGACACGATTTCAGTGCTAAAGGAATTTGGCGAGATCTCGACACTGAGAGCAGCTGGAGACAAACAGTTTTTTTTATTGGAACGGCGAGCTAAAGTTAGCCGTAGAAGTTTGACCGCTGTGCTCTTCGTCTTTTATTGGCTGAGAAAAAATTTCAGTGGTTCATGAAATTTCTTGTTCGACTATAATAGCAACCAATAACATTGGCGAAACAATAAATAGCCATCAGCAAAAGTTCTCACAATTTCAAGATTTCATTCTCAAGATTTCTCACACACAAAACATTCGTGAAATGAGATAGATTCGTATGCAGTAACGTATAAATACATGATAGGTCTGTAATCGAGTCGAGGATTTGTTCTTCTTCCTCTAGTACGTAGATGCCAAAAGACTGCATCTGTGAACTAGACCTGAAGTTGTGTATATACATACCTATATGCTGTACGTAACAAGCACAGACGCATCAATAATCAGAGTAATACGAACGAATATGTAGCAATGATTGTTGCTTGTTGCATGCGATTGCGATCAGGCGCAAGCGAAACTTAGCTCATCGCGCCCCAATTCCAAGCAATAAAGCGAGAGAAGACAAGAGAGATCAAAGCCGAGGGCGGAATAAAGGATGAGCTACACAATGAGCAGATACGCTTTTGTTGTTCAGAAACTGCGAGTTGGCTGGAAGAAGTGTGAACAGTTGTTCCAAGATGGACCTGTACCGTCATTCACTAGCTAGCAGTTTCTACCCCCAATATGTTGCGGATTACGTAGAGATCTGTACCCGCGGTAGCAGAAGCATAGAAGCGCGAAAGGAGCAGTTGGTGATGGAAACCAGCAGGCCTGGATCCGTAGTTGCGCGCCAAAAGACTCGACTCGACTGCTGCCAACACGTCACGCCGCTCTCTACGTATCGCCATACTCTAAGACATGCGTACGTACACACCGAGAGACCGAAAATACACGATGCATACGGCGAAATTACGTAAGAGGGAATCGTATATAACATACATAGTAGGTTGGATTGGATATTTCTGGCGGATACGCAATTGGGTGGGTTAGTTTTCCGAATATGAGACTATTAGGCACCGATGAGGCTTCTTATCTTTTGGAGTGGATCAGACGAATGAAGGCCATTCATCTGTGAATAGGCCATCTTTTGACTGCTTGGCTTGCTAGGGAAGAAGACAGAACAGAAAAGATAGTAGAAAAAAGAAAAGACATCAAAATGCCAAGTGCCACCAGTACTTTATCAATATCATGATTGAAAGAGCCGCTTGATTATCCGCTGGAGTTTTCAACGACGCTGGAAGCTTTCCTGATTGCAACAGAGAAAAAGCAGTGAAGCAGCGCCTGACATTTCCGTATGCGAGATCGCTGTGTGGCAATTGTCTACGCACTTCGAAAAAGTCACTGATTGATTTCCCATACGGCATATACAGTACATCTCCTGGGCTTTCTTGAAGAATACGTATACAGCGCCGTACAGTATTACCATCGTATGTATGCCATATAAAATTTTTTCTCGGACCATCTGTTTCTTTACACGCAAAAAATTGACTTCCTGGACGTGAACAGTAAGTTTTGCCGTTCGGAGGAACCTAATAGTATAAGGTTCCCTGATTGAACGTTTCCTCCAAAGCTTGTCCGAAAAGATATCCCACATTTATCTTTACTCACAACTGAAACAGAGACATGGTATAAAATATGACAGTCCACTGGCGGCATGAGTCGAACGAACGCGGAACAAGCAAGCAAGCAAGCACTATACAGTATAAGCAAAAATATATAATTCTGCTTAGGGGAAGAATGGACGATGTAGTGTAAACGAAATAGAGCATCCCCGGCAGATATTTTGGCCCCATTTTTTTGGGTTTTTGAAATATCCAATTATTTGGATATCCAATTTTTTGGGTTTACGAAACCACTACTGTACATTGGGTTTTACGAAACCAATTTGGGTTCGTAAAAATCGATAGTTTTACGAAACCAAATAATTGGGTTTTACGAACCCAAATAATTGGGTTTTACGAAACCAAATAATTGGGTATCCAAATAATTGGATATTTCGAAAACCCAAAATATTGGGGCGAATATCTGCCAGGGATGCTCTGTTTCGTTTACACTACGTCGTCCATTCTTCCCCTAAGCAGAATTATATATTTTTGGTATAAGCTTCATCTATAACCTTCTTCAATCATAACCCCCTTATTCGTGCCTAAGAATTTTTATCCCTCTCAAATACTGTAGGTACTGAAGGCAAAATAAGCATATTGGTGATGATTTTGCTCCGAGTCAGGAAATCGGACGGGACGAGTGGGTCTGTAGACCTCTGTATTAGCGGACATAACAAAGCGGTCCACGCCGCTGTACAAAGTCACGTACTCCTAGAGCGCGCGCCCGCTGCCTGCTCCCTTCCCGGCAGCGAAGCGGGGCGCGCGCGAGCGTAGACACAAACTCCTAGAGTCCTAAATAAGTGGACTCCTAGAGTCCTAAATAAGTGGACTAACTACTGAGAATTGAAACAAATGTGGAAGTAAAGAAAACAAATTGAAAAAAGCGAAAAAGATATGAACGGAACATGGATAGGCCTAAGTAACTTATTTGTTAGTTACGAGATACATGACACGTGTTTCATTTTTGTTCCACTTTCTGTGCCAATAACGGTCCACATATTTAGACGGTGTCCACACTCGCACTATACTTTAACGTTTTTTATTTATTCCCCCGGGGTTATAGCCTATAGTAGACATAACCAATTGGGACCGCATTGTGAATTTATCTCAGGATCCAGCCACCGTAGACCAAAGCGGTCAATAACGCCACGGCTCAATTTCAGCGGGCTTGACTAGAAAAAACCGCTTGCGTCTACGTGCCCTCACTGTCGAGATTTGCCGACTTCCTTATGTACTGAAACGCTAAAATGAGCATAGACCATTGGGCAAAGCTATACCTTGCAAATGCCCGATAAATCAAAATGGTAGAAATACATACATGACACATGACAAAGACGACAAAAATGCGCATCGGGCGTACAGAGTCGTGTGGTGTCGTGGTATGCGAGGTTTAGCTTTGCCCAATGTCAACGCATTTGAGTACATAAGGAAATCGGCAATTTCTCGACGCAGAGGGCACGTAGACCCAAGTGGTGTTTTTTTCTTGTCAAGCCCGCTGAAATTTAGCCTTGGAATTTTTGACCGCTTTGCTCTATGGCTGGATCCTGAGATAAATTCACAAGGCGGTCCCAATTATTGGTAATGTCTGTCTGTCTTGTCTACATACTAGGTACTATAGACGAAGCCTAATACAGTTTATGTATCTGTACTAGTACTTACGCGTGTTTCATATTTTTTAGAACGCACCTACAGTATTTTATATACAAGGTAGGTGCTTTCAAATGTCTGAAATTTGAAAAATGCTTCCCCATAAAAACTTTCTTGCCAGATCCCCCTTTACCTTTGAAGAAGATGCTCATCTAGACCGTATTGTTGGGTGTAAATCCCCGGGGCCACATTGAAATTTAGAGGTCTGATAGCGCCTATATCTACAAATAAATAATTATACTATACAGTACGTTGCGTAGATGGACAGCAAAGTGTACGCACGTACGCATGTAAAACTAAAGGTGTTCCTTGGGACATAGAGGTGCCCTGTCTTCGGCGCGACGATGACTACTTTTTCTGCGATAGAAAGTGGCATTGTCGGCAATGCTGCTGCTGTTGCTTTCGTCACAGCAGGAGAAGCGGTGACTTTGAAAGCTTTGTAAACTGTCTTCCCATCCGATGAGTCCGGCGTTGTGACGCAAGCAGTCAATGTACTTCATGTATTTGGCATCCTCCGGGTTGTAGGCATCTGGCCACATCGGATTCTGGATCACATGGGCGTTCGGATCCAGGCCATACTTCTTGTGAAGAACAGATGCGTATTTCATCAGATCCCCGACATGAATCATCTTTCCGCCCACATTCACCAGAGCGTAGCGCGCATCCTGTATGGCGCGACCAAAGTAATGGATCTTCCGAATGTACTGTATGCCCACCAAATCAATACACATGGTAGTGATAGCCAATCCTACAATGATGTAGAAGAGATCCAACAGAAAGTAGGATTGATTCTCCGGCACCAGATCACCAAAACCCACCTAAAATTTAGACCATAACAATGTTCACGTTCACTGATTAGTACGGCCAGCGAACCTTGCCACGCGTTATAAATATCTCAGGATCAAGCGCAGACGCATGCGGTTTTTTTATGCCGCTATTGCCGGTCGGATTTTTGACGGCATCGCTCTACGATGGCTAGATCCTTCGCATCGGTTCTATAATCTATATACGTTACGTGTGTAGTCCACCTTGTTTCTAACGTGTGTCAACTGCCAAGGACTTACAGTAGTCATGGTGATGAAAGAGAAGTAGAAGGCGGAGAAGAAGTCCCAGCTTTCAAGATTGCCGAGGAGGACGGCTCCGATAGCGATGTATCCGACCAAGATGACCAATACCAAACTGACGGGGATGCTGATGTACTCCTCCAGACCGAACTTCTCCAATTCTTCTCTCATCTCCTGCGCCTCCTCGTCGCTCTCCTCTTCTTCAGCTGCTGCTTCCCCTCCTCCGCTCGCTTTCCTCCGTGGTCGTCCACTGCCGAAGAAGCGACGACGACACTTCTTCCTCAGCTCCACCCAGCGACAGTAGAGCCAGACGATGTTCTCACTCAGAAACTTGCCTATGTCCGCCACAGTAATCAGAATCAACGGTACCCCAAACAGCCCGTAGCCTATGCAGAACATGCGTCCTTCAAACGTCACTGGCACCAAGTTACCGTAACCTGAAAAATAAGCACTAATGCCATAAATATAAAGCAAACAGTTTCGCCTCAGCCATAAAAATCTAGATATTCTCTGTACATATTTCATTCTATTTTAAGAAACGTTTTCTGTAAGGATTGAGACGCGGATGGGGGGTATTTTTGGAAATCGAGATAATATTCCTATTGGATTCCCCATCAAAAACTGCATATGTGGATGAATTTTGAAGAAAAAATTTGTTCAGGCATCATCGAGATATTGAGGGGTAAAGGCTGGAAAGTCGCATTTTGCCGTTTTTCAGCATTTTCAGCCATATTTCAGCAACCAGAGTGTATAGCGGGCTACAAATTGGCACACACATACATCCCATAGGGACCCATGTCTGGACCAAATTTGAGCCCAATCCGCCACTTATATGGCGAGATATAGCTTCAGAAAGCTCAAATTTACGTTTTTTGGACCTGTTGCAAATTCGGTTATATGAATACCACGGCGCGAATACATGCCCTGCACGGGGTAAAATTTTGAGAGGAAGTAGAGAAGGGTTAGGTCTACAACTTTTAGTACTACCGCAAAAATTCTCTATGTTTACAATTGGGACTACGGAGCTCCTGAAAGTTGAAAAATTCAGCAAAAATGTTCCCGCCTTTTTTATAATCCAAGATAAAAGAGCAACACCACTGAAATTTTTTCCTAATAAGTAGCCTATCTTATGTAAAATTTGATGTAGATTTCAAAAATAAAATCGGTTTCCCCAAAAAATTTAACCCTTACCCAAAAATTTGAAAAAATATAAAATTTTTGCAAAATTATATGCTAGGGGTTAAATTTTTTGGGGAAACCAATTTTATTTTTGAAATCTACATCAAATTTTACATAAGATAGGCTACTTATTAGGAAAAAATTTCAGTGGTGTTGCTCTTTTATCTTGGATTATAAAAAAGGCGGGAACATTTTTGCTGAATTTTTCAACTTTCAGGAGCTCCGTAGTCCCAATTGTAAACATAGAGAATTTTTGCGGTAGTACTAAAAGTTGTAGACCTAACCCTTCTCTACTTCCTCTCAAAATTTTACCCCGTGCAGGGCATGTATTCGCGCCGTGGTATTCATATAACCGAATTTGCAACAGGTCCAAAAAACGTAAATTTGAGCTTTCTGAAGCTATATCTCGCCATATAAGTGGCGGATTGGGCTCAAATTTGGTCCAGACATGGGTCCCTATGGGATGTATGTGTGTGCCAATTTGTAGCCCGCTATACACTCTGGTTGCTGAAATATGGCTGAAAATGCTGAAAAACGGCAAAATGCGACTTTCCAGCCTTTACCCCTCAATATCTCGATGATGCCTGAACAAATTTTTTCTTCAAAATTCATCCACATATGCAGTTTTTGATGGGGAATCCGATAGGCATATTATCTCGATTTCCAAAAATACCCCCCATCCACGTACTATGCAACCGGTACAGAAAACGTTTCTTAATTACCTATTGTTGTAAGTAGGGTGGAAGTGAAGAAGATGGCGGTTTGAAATGTCCATGCTGTTCTGCTGGTGTCGTTGTAGTTGATGTGGTCTGCGTCCACGTAGTGTGTGTCGAACGCATGAAAAAGCATTCGCGTGATGTTGTCGACATTCGTACTGGCTTGTTCTCTCCATTCTCTTTCTGATACTTCCATATTTGTCAGATGCCAGAGATTGCGTATGAGTTTCTGTCGCTGCAGTGCCAACAGTTCCAAATTTTCTTTTCGTACAGCGATCTCGTACGGATACTCCAGCGAGTAGAAAACAGATGCACCGGTGATGACATAAAGGCAGGACAGCAGAATCAAGCCGACGTGTGGAAGGATGAGCTTGGCATACTAAACAAGCCAGCACACCGGTTAACCGCAAGGGTTGGCTAGAGTACATGTATGTACATAAGTACGTAGGTAGGTATTGTTCTATGTAATGTACGCATGAAAACTTTTCCATTTTAAGCATGCAAACTATCTCTACGTACTGTACGCATTGTATTGTCAGTTGCGTGTAAAGCTGCTTTGATAATAGATCAATAATAGAGCATGCTGAGATTACGTACGTACATGCATGCATACCTTTTTCCATTTGGGCTCTTGATCTTCTTCTTCCTGTTTGTTGCCGATCAGATCTTCCAGTTCCCATTGTTCTGCGTTTCCTCCATCTGCCGTCTCCATATCCACAGCGCACTGCTCTAGTTTCTCCTCCTCCTCCTCCTGCTCTTCGTTCTCGTCCTCTTCGACTATTACGGATTCTGAAGCTGTAGCTGCTGCGTGTCTTAACAGTGCGGAGGCCTCATGATGATTGCTCATTTTCTCGGGGAATGAATTGACGCGTGAAACGCTGTTAAATGGGCCCTTCGGACCTTTCTCAGAGGGCGCAAAAAAGGCTTCGGTTTGCCGCCACACCCGCAGTAACGAGAATGTGATACAAGCCCACTGATAAAGAAGCTGGAATTGAATCAAATTCCGTCAAATTTCTTCAGTGCCGTTAAGAGCCAAGCTGGACCAAAGCAATTTCTTCATTCCCAAGATGGGAAAAATAGTAAAGTACGTACATACACACGTATGTACAGTATGTACTGTATGTGTGTACTATGAATAAACTAATGGGTATCTGCAGTGTACATTCATTGGTTGTCCAATGGAAGAGGGTTCCACCACAAAATTATGTGCCAAGCGTACTTGTATTTCACAGTGAAGCATGGTCCTAAAGAGACCAAGTGACATTTGGCACAACCGTACGTAATAGCACATAAATGAAGAAATCAAGCGGAAGTGGCCGATGAGCAAGGCAACGACCAATATCAAAGAGAAGCCACCAGCACCAGTCGGAGTCAAGAGCGGTGGTTGATAGCTTCTACATATTCTTCTATATAATGTACAAATGCATGCACCGTATGGGATGGGCATCAGGCAGTTTCACTGCTCTCCTTCTATTTTTTACTAGACTTATGGTGCTTTGAGAAAGAAAAGACTCCTTGCGGAATTCTGGCCCATGCTTATCTGCTTCTTCTTCCAGATGAGAAAAGAGACGCAGTGTATGTGGTATATAGCCTACATACGTACTTATACAGTATAGTACCGTACCCGTACGTAGGACTACTGACGGTGTACGGCTTGCTGCATAGAGGATGGCGACAGATCGTTGCGAACGGGCAACTCCTCTCTTAGCCTTGCTCAACTGCTTTGTTAAAAGCGGATGGGCCTGGAAGACTGTTCGTACGTACATACTATCCCATACTGCATTTGAGTACTACTGTCACTGAAGTGAGTAGGATTCTCCTACGTAGGTAACTCGATTTTAATCATCCAAATCGCACATACGCCAGTTGCATGATAAGTAAGGATGTACGTGCATGACTACGTCGTACGATATAGAGGTACACGTTACATACTACGTTATACGTGCTACCATCGTTGTAGCCGAGGTCACCATTTGTAAGGACAACACTTATCGCTGGACAGAATATACAGTAGTTAAAGTTAGGTTATTATTCTTGGCAAATATTAACCGAATCCGAATTTTATTTAGTAAGCGGTACTACGTACGTACGTACGTACGTACAGTATACGCACTGAATAACACTGAGATGAGCAGCGTGAGATTGGGTCAGCGCCGTGGCTTCGGTACGCCAAGTCGACTGTGACAGTATTTGCAGGAATGTAATGCATGCTGTATACTGCTGGAGCTGGAAGCGATGCTCTCAGAACCCTGATCTATGTACTGTATCCGTCTAATGTCACGAGGAACGAAAGGAACCAGATGTTTATTCATGTAGAAGTTCTCGATTATGAACGCTTCAGGTCGATCAGCTCTGCGGAGAAGACTCGAGTAGAGATCAGACACATAGACTACTTTGCCTCCGACCATTGCCAAGGCTGACTTCGCGTCTTGGATCTTGCGACCAAAATAGTGAATCTTTCGTATGTACTGCACGCCCACAAGATCAATGCACATAGTTGTTATGGAAAGACCGACGACGATGTAGAGTAAAATGATGAAAATTTTCACGTTTTTCTCAGGAATCAAATCGCCGAAACCGATGGTAGTCAGAGTGATGTAGGAGTAGTAGAAGGCGGAGAAGAAGCCCCAGTTCTCCAGGTGAGAGAGGACGACGCCACCTAGCGCAGTGTAGCCTATGAGAATGGCGAGTACGAGTGTGGCGGGAATTCGCTTTTCTTCCAGCTCCTCGGGATAATCTGCATGGTGCTCGCAGCGATGTCGCTGATTACTCGATCCACGATGTCGGCCGGAACCTTTCCGCTTCCTTTTCAGTCGATCCTGTAGCCTGTGCTTCAGCATCAGGTATTGTCCGTACAGCCAAATCAGATGCTCGCTGAAGAATTTGCCGATATCCGCTATCGTGACAAGGGTCAAAGGAATGCCAAACAGTGCGAAAAGCACACACATCAAACGCCCCATCACTGTCACTGGAACCGGATTACCATAGCCTGCCAACGAAGTAAAGCAGAAGTCAATTAGAATGCATACATTTTTATGGTGGGTATACTATTGTTAGAAACCTATGGGATACTTATGCGAAACTTATGAACATACGTAAGTATACCTACACTACATTAGCTATGCTAAATTAACCCATTACTGTACGTGTACCATGACAAACGGACGAGCCTACCAATGGTTGTGACGACGGTGACAGCGAAGAATATGGCAGTGGAGAATGTCCAGATGGCCACCGGACTGTTATTTCGGACCTCGACTGAGGTCAGGAAAAACTTCTCGAAAGACACGAAGAGATCGTCAGATATGTTGAGCAAGAACGCGGCACCTTCCGCCTTCCATTCGCTCTCGCTGACGAGCTCATCCTTAGACAGACGCCACATGCGCTGCAGGAAATCTCGGCGAGCTCCAGCCAACCTGGACAGCTGATCCCGCTTAGTCGTCAACTCATTAGGCTGCTCAATGCTGTGAAATATACTCGCTCCGATCACAGTGTAGGTACAGGTCAGAAGAAACAAGCCCACATGAGGAAGGATCAGTTTCGCCATCTTGAACACAACGAAGATAAAAATGTCAATTCAATTCAGCAAATTAAAGTCTACTGCAAACCCGTGTATATTTTAATGTACGTTATAATGTACCTATTGTAGGTATTTGTAAGTACATACCTTGATCCATCCATACTCGCTCCCGCTTTCTTCATCGTCGGAATAATCATCGTCTAGCTCGTCCAAGTCCGGAGCAGCTGAGTGTTGCTCATAAGTCTCTTCTGCACCAGTTTGATCGTCTATAGCGAGAAACTTGTTGCGCTGTTCAGGGGGAAAGCCGATGGAGCCCTTGGATATCTTCTTTAAGGCGGTTACATGCGGCGGAGGCTGAGGCGACGCCTGATTCGACAGCAAATTGTCCAGCTCCCATGTATCCGTCCGACTACGAATACTTCGTCGACTGTGCTGATGTCGGTGACGCTGATGAGGGGAATAGCGATCACCTCCAATTCCCGGCGCATAATCATTACTACCTCTTTCCAACGGCATCTCCTGCAAAGAGTACGCCCATGTACATTATTATATGTAGGTTCGTACGTACGTACGAACGTGTACTGTTGCTGATGTAACTACACAAGAAGCGCATTACAGGAATCGGCTGGAGTGGTAGAGGATGGAAATGTAACACGGAGCACAGCTGCAATCGAACTAGTGCTTTTCAGCTCATGATCAAATAATACTGGACCAAGAAAGGCGCCTGCCTCTTCGGCTACCTACACACGTACTGTACTGTTTACGTCATATTACGTACAGTATGTACTATTGCGTGAGGCATGACGGCGACAATGGCCCTGAATCTGTTTTTCCAAGAGAGTTGTCAAGGCGAAACCTCTGTGTTTCAGTGAGATCTTTGTGGCTTCTGAAGTGGAAGAAGCGGAAACACAGGCTCGATGCCTCGGAGTCCGCTTTCGTATTTTTCTTCTCTACTCATTTAGCGTCCTCCTCTGAAATTCACTGGCAACGGCAAAGCAATATCCACTGTACAGTACATTATGTGTTGAAGAAGAAGAGGGGATCACCCTTCTTTCCATCAAGCGAAGCGAACGAGATTTCGAGTCCTACTACGGTGAGTGGTTCACATTTTCAGCTTCCCAAATTATTGGGTTAGCTGCCTTTTCTGCAGAGGAGGACTGTAAAGGACGACAAACTCCGCCAGCATCTGGCAGCTGTGGTGTCACCCTCCTTCCTTCCTTCCTTCCGCGCTCCTTTATGATACGTGATAGAAGATCTCATCAAGTGATATGTATGTATGTATACTGTACATAGTAGACCTCTTATGCTTTTGCACATTTGAAGCCTGCCCTTAGTTGTCGAAGCTGAACGCAAGCGGACCATGCACAAAACCACTCCAGCGGCAATAATTCAATGGCCAGCACTTATTGTTATTTCTTAAGTATGAACCACATGCATAAATTGAGTTATTGCTATTGCAGCTGTGGATATGAGCTTCACGTGCGTCTGGTACAGTAGGAGTGCGTTGCAGATACTAATACGCTTGACTGACTTACCCCTTCCATGAGTTGCTCTGCGCTGATCTGGAGAGGTCCAAGACGTAGTCCATCATTTGGATTGCCATAGCAAGCAGCTGCAGGCATGACTCCATTAGCTGAATTTTTGTTATCCATCGCCTCTTTTAGATCAGAAACTTTCTTCACATGACAGCTTTCTGTACTGTACCGTTATGCCTCGTTGTATTCATTACGCATGGCATAACGTCCTATGTCGACCACCGAAATTATTAGTAAATAAGCACAGAAATGGTCACCTAATGAAATAAAAATCTGTTGGTATACAGGCTTTTTCTTTTCAAAAGCGCATCCACTCCATTAAAGCCACTGCACAACTTCATTACTGGTACGAACTGTGCTATGTAGGTATTACATATTAGTACTACGTACATCGGATGCATGTACATGCTACACAGATCCATAAGTCAACGGGCTATGATTGGAATTACCCCTGCGACAAACCAAGCCAGTCCAAGAATAGCAGTCAAGCCAGTAAGCGCAACTGTGATAAAGCCAATAGATCAAACGGTCCAAAATGACACTATTTCATTATTTTTGCACTGCATGGTTTTGGGTGCCTCTATTTCTATGTCTCGCTCGATGGTAAAAGATAGGGAGGTTTAGTCAACCAACAGGACGCCACATCCATACCATACATATGTACATTCAATGTACGTACACGTATGACATACTACTCACGCACATCGAGTGGAATGTTATGGTTTTTGGGTGTCTGCCTCATACGTGAGCAAAGTAGAAGGGACTAAGCAAAGTCATCGAATCCTCACTCACGGTACTATCAGTGTATTCCAAAACATCATTTGACCACATCTTCAACCGGCATGCGCACAGACGACACTTCTACACCACGATACATGCTCTGACACCAGTGTGTACGTATTTTCGCAGGGTATACCATATCAAGAACTTTGTTTGTGATACTAGCTAAAACACGAAAGTTCGAACGAACCGAATACGAACGGTGGTAGATACCTAATATTGACACGTACATCTTTTGTACAGCATACTGTAGGCAATAGGCCTATCTGTATGCATGTACGTGTATGTAGGACATGTACGTATGAAGGATATGCATGTACGTGTATGTATGTATAAGAGGGAGGAGGAGCAGAAGAAGTGCGTAGACTCTTGGTGGTAATCAAATCTGCTCGTGCGTTCTCTACTTTAAATTATTTTCTCTTTGCTTATCAGTAGTGCCTGGCCCGTTCCAACATATTGAGATGAGGCGGTGATAATGGAGGGAGAGTTCCAGCCAACGGACACGGTTATGTTATGTACGCACGTACATATGTTAATGCACATTTTTGTGCATTGTTCTCGCCTTCAAATGCGCCAACTCTCGGTCACGCTTCTACAACTTTACACGCCAGATGAGTACAACATTTCCAGAAACTGTTTGGCCACGTTCGTTTTCCGTTGATTGCGCCTCCATTTGGCTAAGAGCTCGACAGAAAAAACGACTATGTATGTAGTACATGCTCAAGCACGTGCTTGCTCTTCAGCGTGTTGCCGATTCGTACTATGTCATACGGGGACTGGATGCTACAGTATATGCAATGACCGCTTCTACATATACGCTCTTCCGTTGTAGCTGCTTTTGCTTGATAAAAGCTTTGGCATTGATCTTTGCGCTGTTATCACTGCCACGTCCCAACCCGAACTCGAACCTCTTCAGTCTCCACATCACTTTACTTTCCTACTTTCCCTCCCAAGACACTGGTGCCACCATTGAATTCGTTGCTCCTGCTCGCTTTCTTGCAAAATATCCTCTAAGAAGAGGAAAGACGCTTAAAAGTGTTCGCTCTTTGTTCGTATATCTTTCAGAGATCATTTAAATGCCGTTTCGGCTGCAAATAAACGCGGTCTAGTCTAGTCCGCGGCTGCAAATAAACGCGGTCTAGTTCTAGTCCTGGTATCGCTATCAGTCATCAAATCCGCTGCGCGAAGCTGCCCAGAAGATGGCAAGAATCAATTGTTCTAGACTGAATAAATTATGTACATATGTGATGGAAGTATGTATACATACACGTATGTAGTACATGTACATGCGTCAAATGGGTAATTGCTCTATATAATTTACTGTACTTCTGTACTTAAACTTGTTACGTACGTACAGTACGTTGTAGTGCGCATTTGATAGAATTTGTACAATATGTATGTATGTACTGTTGATAATGTGCGTTTGCGTGACAGAAGCTGTCCCTTTCTTTTCGAAGAAGATAAATATGGATGCTGATAATGACTGCTCCCTGACCATCGATTTCGAAACTTCCAATTATTCCGTATCCCTTTGATGAACCGACAGTGGGCCATTTGGCGTTACCCTTCTTTTCATGAGAGCAAAGTTTGTCGGGAGTTACTGGCGTGCCCATATTTCTCATGCAGCTCCAAGTTCGGCGTGCTTTGGTTGCACGGAAGCTGGTTTGGCTCTACATCTTTTTAGCCTGCGATGGAAATTGGAGAGCAGCGCAATCGGCCGGAAGCGGCGATTAACGTCAGCGACGACATGGCGCAGACGCAGAGCCAGTCGGAAAGCTCAAGCATTACGGCACCGGAAAAGTCGAATAATCTCCCGCAGAGTCAGGAACTAAGAAGCTGGATGTCCACAGACGCAGTCAGCCGAGACAAAGCCAATCATGCGGTGGCCTCTGTACCACCACAGAGTCATCAGCAGAGCAAGTCGCATATTCAAGCAGAGGAACAAGAGAATCTTTCAAGGACCCAAAGCAATACTGCAACTACTTCTTCCAAACTCTACTATTCCTCCAGCGAACAGCTCAATAATAAACCTTCTACGAGTACAAGAGTAAAACAACCGGTCGATTGCGCAGAAAACAGAAGCTGTCACAGGCACCGCAGTATAAGGTCGAGGCCAATCGGGGACATTCGCCTTGTGCAAGCGACTCACGGAATTCGAAGCAATCCTTCGACTCCGGTGAACACACCAAAGCTTCGCATTAAATCCAGCTGGACGCAACGTGGAAAGATGATATCTGATGTGCATACAAGCACTACTATTGCTTCGGCTTCATCTACATTGCCACTCTCCACTGTCGACAGGAGAAATACTGCACCTCATGCAGCTCTGTATCTCAAGCATCCACCAGTTAGTGCCAGCACTTACTGTTTTAAATGCGATAATAGAATGGCGGAGCCAAACATCGAGCTAGAGCGAATCAAAAGATGCTGCTGTAACCTGCAGCGTTCCGATGGAGGAGACAATACTCAAGATGTCATTGATCTGCAGATTCTTCCCCCTCGTGAGTGGAGTCGAGCTGACAAAACTGGTCCCAAATGTGTGACCTGTCGGCTGTTTTAGATTGGGAAGCGAGAGTGGACGCACATGGCCGAATATTTTTTGTGGATCATCTCAACAAAACGACGTCCTGGGAATTGCCAGGAAATGGACTGAATGCCTGCCGTGAGCAGAAAACCGAGATTCAACACAGACGGCAAATGGATAATAGACGGTACGACATACGACAGAAACGTTTCACTACCTACATACTTCCATCCAATAACAGTTTTTTACCATAATGGTTTAAAACTGTTATGTTCGGTGTAGCCTATTTTGAACATAAGCCGACATCGACTTTCACCCAAACAAATTGGTCTACTATGTTGTATAAAATTAAAAACCCGATGGTTACCTCGCTTCAAAAAGCTATTTTATGCTGCTGAAATAATTGAAGCAAGTTCGGAATACAGTACCCTAATATTTTGTATAGCCGATGTGAGCACATTGGTCGACATTAGTGCGCTACACACGTGGTGGATGATGAACTTCGAGTTGTATAGATCATGACTCACTTGCTTCCACGCGCGAAATTTTTTCTCACATGTTCACACGGCGGCCACGTGTGCAGTGCAGTGTATGTAGCGCACTTTGTTTGTGGAACCCGATGATAATACACCAAAACGTTACAGTGGTGTATGTACTAGTGTGTAGCTGATTTGGGGATTCTACTAACATTAGATAATCTTGCAGTTACAATTGCGTCCGCCGAACTGTTGGTTCTGCAGTTACATCGAAAATCAACGGATCATGTACGTATGTTCGATCGCCGGCTGTAAATCCTTTAATTTTGGAGTTTTACAGTATAGGTCTATCATACAGGGTGTCCCATAATAAACTCCGGAGCTTTCCGCGGTAATAACTCTCGAGCTAAAGCTCAGATTTCAATGCGGTTTTTTGCATTATGTAGCCAAGGCTTCAACTTAGACGCAGGCAAAATTTCATGCTTCTAGTTCAATTAGAACTGGTTCAAAACAGCTAC